>JARVZY010012403.1:0-125000 GCA_030686995.1 Artemisia argyi | reverse complement strand
CTTAAGTGCATTGAAATCACCCATAGCTATGCAAATACCATCCGTAGAATCAACAAGATCTGATATGTCTTATGTTAGAAAGTGACTTAAACTCTAGAGTTTGTTTCAAAATTTTGTTTTGGATAGACATTAGTTTTTGGTATATTTCCTAATTTAAGTTGGTTTAAGAGTTGGTTGTTTTAGGTCATTTGTTGTTGATAGATAGAGACCAATGACATTAGTTTTCTTTGTACTTTTTAATTAGAATTTTATGGTTGGTACCTTTGAATCTGGTTTTCTATTTGGTTTGATACTTTTAATAAAGCCTCCGTTTAGTTTGTCGAGTTTGTTTGTTTGTTTTGTCTTTTGATTACCAACAAGTAGTATCCGAGCTATGGTTTTTCGTTTGAAAGTTCGTTTGGTTTTCGAACCTCCGTCAACTAAAAAGAAGAAAAAGAAAAGGTGTTCGTTTTGTTATCCTTGTGGCCGTATGTTTAATGAAAGAATTTGACATTTTATTGGATGAAATAATTAGTAGGTCGGTGGGGTTATTAATTAAATTTGGTGCGTGTGATATTGAACATTGATGTATGGTGAGTAATGGGTTTCGATCGAAGGTACTTCTTTTAGTTTGCTTACTTGAATATTCGTTTTGTTTGACATATTCGATTATGTTAGTCTTGTTTGATTTGTTCAAAGTTAACGTGAAAGCATGGAAGATTGATTTTGGATAGATTGATCGTTTGGAGACATAATTATAATTGTGTTGTTTGAATTAGATTTTGTATTGGTTGATTTGTTTGGGTTTCATAGTGATCGTTTGTTTGAAGATTAAACTACGACAAGGTTGTTTTAGTATTTGATTTCGTTTGAATATGTTTATTTTGAATTTGGACCATAATCCTTATTATATAAGTAAGTCGTTAGAATTATTATTTGTATCAATATTTGAAATGTTTTAATTAATCAGATTTCGTTCGTCAAGTTATAACTTGAATTTGTTTGATATTTGGATAATAGGTTTGAAGTTCGACCATAATACTTATCAAATAAGCGGGTCATTAGAATTTGAATTTGATATTTGGAATTTGTAGATCGATTTGGTGTTTGAAGACTTGATTATAGTCGTTTGGATTTTGATCGATCGCTTGGGAATTTTCAGGCTTTTGAAGTTGGTTGCTTGAATTTGATTATCTTTGTTAAAGATCGTTTGAGTGGATTTGTTTGTTTGGTTGACCGTGTTTGAATTTGCCGATTAACGTTTAATTGTTCATTTTGAAGTTATCGACATGTGCTTTGGATCAATTTTGTTTCGGATTGCTTTTTTAAATCAATTGTTCATTTTGAATTAGGCTAGTATCTCTAGCGTTTGGGATTTGGAATTTTGAATTTGGTTTGGAACATGTGGAGGAGTTCAAATCACGGTGGAGATTATTAGAAAATGACTTAAACTATAGAGTTTGTTTTGTAAATTTTGTTTTGGATAGATATTAGTTTTTGGTATATTTCCTAATTTGAATCGGTTTAGGTTTTGGTTGTTTTAGGTCATTGGTTGCTTATAAATTGAGACCAATGACATTAGTTTTCCTTGTACATTTTAATTAGAATTTTGTTGTTGGTACCTTTGAATATGGTTTTGTATTTGGTTTGATAATTTGAATAAAGTTTCCTCTTAGTTTATCAAGTTTGTTTGTTTGTTTTGTCTTTTGATTACCAACATCTTATAAAGATTAGACTTTAAACACGCCAACTGTTAACCATAAATATTTAAAATGCAAACACACTCACTAATCCCTACTTTCCATATTCTACCAAAAGGTCAATATACTATAACTCTAATTAAGAAAACCTTAGAACTAATTTTCCAATGATATATTCATAGTGCACATATGGTGATATGACAAATCTCATATTTGCACAAGATAACTATACTTGATTGTAATTCGATGACTCAATAAAACTTTATAATAACAGAGAGGGCTTATACAACAAAACATATTACATTTAGGAACTACACATTGTGCATACGTACACAAATTAAAAAAAAAAATAGAAGAGAAGTCATTAATATGCAAGCTGAAGAATGGGAAAAAACGAATTGTATGTGATCCTAACTCACTTACGCATGAATCGAGGTCGAATTTAGCACAGTAACAACCTTTGAACCCCTAGATGATCCATAGTGGACGAGTGTTGTCTCGCGAGAGTTTACAATGAAGATACCCACAAAATCCACCTAACATAAACAAGACTTAAAACCATAAGGCAACACCATCTTCACATATCACACCAAACTTCGAGTATAGTCCTCATCCATGTAGTTCACGCTATCATCTTCACAATTCATACCATCTTCACATATCATCCATGTAGTTCAAACCAAAATGTAATGAAGATTAGCTTCTAACAAACTCTAATTTAAATATTAGATAAAATTAAACCAGACAAATCAAACAAATGATACTAGAACAATCGTTGAACAAATTATTTTTGTTATTAGGAAATACTGAATAACAATTGTAATATTGGATTTGGCATTATCTTTTGAAAAATTATTGTGATGGTGGATATCATAAAGAACACTTCATAGTTGAAAGAGTACATTTTCTATACTTTGACTATATTTATTTTTAACTCGTAATGCAACAATTAAATACTATTTTCTATTACAGATTTGTTTATAGATAAACAACCACAGTTAAAAAAAAAAAGTGTGTTACCGTGGAGTTTCAATGTCGAGATGTGGAATGTGAGAAATTTTAGGCCAATCCTCTCCTATCTTCTTTTGACACCTTATTCTTAGAATTTCACAGGATTTAATTGTGATTTTGTTGAGATTCTTAAAACTTTGCATCTCATCTGGTAGAGAACGTAATTTGTTGCAGTATTCTATTTCCAATGACAATAGTTTTGGGTAGTTACTGGGCAAAGAAACCAAAGACCAACAATGATATATGTGTAACTGTTGTAAATTAGGAAAGAGAATCTCGTCCTTTGATGTAACGTTGTCATCATCATGGAAACACTTTAAAGAATACATATATGACAAATCAATTCTCTTGAGGCTAGGTAATTTCCCGAGTGGTGGAATATGTTCACACTTTTCAAGATGAAAAAACTGAATACTAGTCAAATTGACTAATTTGACCATCCAACTCGGTGAAATAACCTTTCCTTCGTAACCCGATATACACAACACCTGGAGACTCGAGTTTGGTTCCAATCCCTCAAGAACCTCTTCATCAAATGTTTCTGGTCTATCAAACGGTGACCACTCTAATCTCAAAGACTTTAGATTTGTTTTGTCTTTCAAAACGGCACTTTTGGCATCTCTTAAACCTCCAACATTTTCAAGTTTTGTTAACGCCAAATCCCACCCAAGACGTTTTAGATTTCCCAATTCCCCTATTCGGGCCCCAACATCTTTTCCTACAACAAATTCTAGACGTTGAAGATTAGTTAGTTCTTTTATTCCAACAGGCATATGCTGGAGTTTTGGACAGAGATAACCGGCATCTAGACGTTGAAGATTCCTCATGTACCTCAAACCTTTAGGCAACTCACGTATCCGTGGACACACTTCTAGAATTAATGTTTGCAAGTTTTGGAGATAAATAATCGAGTCTGGTAAAACTTCAATTTTTGACCGTGATATTTTCAAGTATCTCAAATGTATTAGCTTGCAAATTGATTCGGGCAACGTCGAGCTTTTAATTCCTCTCAAGTACAACACCCTAAGATAGACATGGTTGGAGATTTGTCTAATGTTACTTTTATAACCTATATACAGGGTGTCCTCATCCAGGGTTATTAATATAGATCGTACTGATCTTAGTTTTTTCAAATCATGTTTTGAAAACTCAAAATCTTCACATGATAAACTGAGATGAAGCACCTCATCCGAGGTTATCAACTCCTTACCAGGCTCTATGACTGCACAATCATGTCTCATTACATATTGCGCAAGATCGTGAATTAAATCATGCATTTTGCATTTCTCAACTGTGTATATATCCTGCTCGACGACATATTGGAAAAACGACCTCTGGACCAAACAAGTAAAAATTTGCTCACCAAGCACATACAAGCTCACATCTCCTTGAGATGGAATAAATTCATTTGCCATCCACAACTCTATCAATAAATCCTTTCTAATTTCCTTCCCTTTTGAAAATAGACAACAATAAGCGAAACATCGTTTTAAATGTGGAAGCAAATCATTGTAGCTTAACCTCAAAGCAGTTAAGATGCCATTGTCTTGCATCTCCGACAAGAACTTGTCGTTTACAAGCTGCCACTCATTCACCTTTCTTTTTGTCGACATTAAGCTACCCAAAGTCTTCACTGCTAGAGGTAAACCTTTGCATTTCTCAACTATCTCCCTTCCTACAAGCTCCAGCTCCCTTACGTTTTCCCCCTCTCCTCCGCTTGGGAACGCAAGCATCTTGAATAGCGACCATGACTGCTCTTTTGATAAAACTGCCACATTATGCCGCAACTCAGGAATCTTAGCCATAAGTTGCGCAGTATCTTCCTTCCGTGTCGTTACCATAACGGTGCTGCCTTTTGATCCGCAACTTAATGCTTTACATAACTCGTCCCACTTTTCCATGTCCTTGTTTTCGATCCATACGTCATCAATGACAATAAAAAATTTCTTACGTCGTAACTTGTCTTGAAGGCATGCTTTCATCTTATCTAACTCCGAATCTTCTGAGCCACATATTGACTTTATTATACGTCTGATGTCAAACACAGCAGAGACATACACCCAAAACTTTAACTTGAAATGTGTCTTCACCTTTTCATGGTTGTAAACAAATTGAGCTAGTGTGGTTTTTCCGATGCCACCCATGCCCCATATAGCATAAACCCGAACGTCATCAACGTCATTTCTGATGCCTATTTCTTGGTTACAAATCTTATCAACTATCATCTTCTTCTCTTCATCCCTTCCATAGATCTTGGACAAGTTTACAAGTGAGCTAGTTTGCCTGTTCGAAATATCACCTCCAATTCCCGCGCCATTTTCACTTGTGGTATTGGGAGTCAGTTTAAACTTGGATCTATTAGCATCAATGTGTTCCAATTTTTTTCTCATGTTCTTAACTTTATGAGCAATCGTAGTTTTGACCATAAGCGGATTATGGTGGGAGGAAAAGAAGGTTCTTACCTTATGTTTGATACTGTGCACCCTTTGTATCAGAGCTTCAGTTTTGGCCTCGTCGAGCACGTTTTCCGCCTCCAAAGAGGCAGATTTGAGAGTCCTGAGCCATTCTTCCACATCTTTTTGTGTCGTTTGCTTCATCTCAGCATCATAAAGTACACCTTGAATCTGTTTAAAAGTATTCTCGAGAGCTGAAAGATCATTTTTAAGTCCCCTAAGCAAACCACACTCTTGGATAGCTTCAGAAGTTAATCTCTCTACAACATCATTCACAAGGGCCGAAGTAAAGGGATCAGCCATGAATGATTTTCTTGTGTTCAATCACCAACGACACACTGAATAATCTAAGGACCAAATTCTAATCAATCAGATGATCAAAACGAATCTGTAAATTAATTCTTGTGATTGATCAACAATGAGATGAACAAAAGGGTGTGGGTGTGCGCGCGCGCGCGCTAAAGAATCTATGTATAAAAGTGATTATATGGAGTTGATACCAAACTCATAATAAAAGGCTTCTGGTTATACAATGAGATGAAGAAAAGGATGCGTGTGGGTGAGTGTTAACTTTCAGTATGCTAAAGAATCTATGTATAAAAGTGATTATATTGAGTTGATACCAAACTCATAATACAAGGCTTCTAGTTATACACATGTACATCTTCAGTCCCTCCCACAACTTGCTTGTCTGCACGACCAAGTCTCCGTTTTTTTGGTCTAGCTTCAACGCATCGAAGGTTGGGTGAGTGTAGTAAGCAAAGACGTATGCTATTTTTCCAGAAAGGACGAAGACGCGTGCTATGGCACCTTATTACGGATGGTTTAAGGATATTTTTTTATTTGCCTTCGTGCTTCTAAGATGCTTACTTAGCATGTGTTCATATCTGAGATGTTCTTAAATCAAGATCCATTTCAAGAACCTGGTTAATTATCGGTATGGAAAAGATCATTTATAAATGTAACAGGCTAGTAAACTTGTGTTATTTCACTTCTCTTATAGCTCTAAATTAAAGCATTATAGAGAGGTTATAACACGATATTGTCCGCCTAGTAATATTTGTTTCATAAACGAGGACTAGAAAGCTCGCGCGTTGCGGCGGGGCTCAAATCCATATAAAAGCTTCACTTTTAAACGTTGCACGTATTCTTGTTTACATGAAGCTTCAACTTTTAGATCAATTCATACTTGATATGTAACACGAACATGTTGTTTACTTGATAACTAATATACACTATCTATTTAGCTTAGGAATGAGTGTCAAAATGGCACTTTGGTTAGCACAGAAAAATATGTTTGCAAAAGAATCGAAAGAGTATATATACATAAACATCCTTGTAAGGTATGCATATAGTATGACATTAACCTACTCATGAAATCTAAGAAAATGTTTCTTTCCAGATGCCTCGCACTTTTTGGCAGGGTGTACCAGACCAGTTAATGGCAATGTCACAAAGCCGATTATTTAATCTGCGTGAAGCATATGCAAGCAAGGATAAGTATCATATATGTCTGAAATCTGAACCTCACAAAAATAACATACTATTGAAGATTGAAACTTACCAATAGTTGCACCCGCATATATTTGGCAAAATTCGAACATATCATCAAAGACAGGGTAATCTTCTCCAAGTTTAACTAAATATGAACTAATAGATCTTCAAAGTTCAAAGTACACATGTTTTACAGTGTGTTTAGCAATGTATGTGAAAGTTATTATCTCATTAGCAATGTGTTTGGGTAATGCGAAACTCGTTCTGATTATGTAGGGCCAAATCATCAGTTTAAAATTAGATAAAATTGATTTTGATTATCTGATCATCACTTATGGGTCATTGTACATGTAACTTTTAATTAGATCAGGATTTACCACACACAATCTTCTGCAGCTCATGTTGTAACAACTAATTATCTAACTGTGACTAATCTATGTCAGAATATGGCACTTTCTAAATGCAATGCCAAGAACCTAATAAATCCCCTTAGCAGTTAGCACTAACTGTTAAATATCCACTTTATATAGAATTACTTTCTAGGAATCACAAAACTAAATTTCTTACACTTTCTCATTTCCTCCAGAAACAAATGTTGAGTGTCTGGACTAACTAAAACACTTCAACACGTAGGAGCCCTTTAGGACTCTTTGTTTATAAGCAACACATGCAATCTGCTACATGCTTAATTCAAAGTCTTCATTGATCAGAAAACTAATACTTAGTTTTCTACCATCATTTTTAATCCAAAAACATTATAGATAGCTTAAATCAAAAATTTCTACAAAAAAATTGTCTTTTTATACAAAATAAACAAATCCAACCATTATATCCTGAAGCTAATTTCAGCTTATAAGTGCTGAAAATTGTCTTTTATACAAAATAAACAAATCCAACCATTAATCTCAAAAGCTGTCATACGGGACTAAAGAGAAATAAGTATATATCGTCACATGCCTCACAACCCTTTGCTCCATTCTCCGTAGCAAACCTAAAAACAACATTGCAAGCCCTGTATAAAGTTGAATGTAATATCAGTCAATAATCTTATCAAACCTCAAACTGCTATAAGTAATGACAGAAATCATAAACGTTTATAAACCTGCGAACAACAAGGCCTCCAAGAAGCTTGCAACGCAAAGACTCAGATTGAGCAAGTGGCACAGTGACTCGTTTAGCATAGAGTTCAACACTGTTTTCAGGGAACTTGAATCGCTTCTGAACAAAAGAAGTCAACTCCCTTATTCTCCTTCCCTTCTCACCTGCAAATACAAGGTTCAATATGTGATCATCTAAACAGTGGTGCTGAAATTATCAGACAACATAATTTTACAATATTGTATGAGGCTCGACATTTTGAACATAGATTTTTCAGAGTGTATAACAAAAATATGGCATAACCTTTCCTAGCTAGCACATTAGAGGTCTCAATAGAGACCAAGTTCTATTTATTATGTTACCAAATACAGTTGTACAAATTCAGTTCATGTTTGTCCTATCGATAAATTAGCAAATGAATTTTGACAAAGCGATTATAACTCCAGTTAATAAAAAGTAGGAAACTTACCAAGAACGTTTTGGGTTCTGGTAGCCCTACTAATGTATAAAGTAGGAAGCCTTATAAAGAATACGAAAATACGCTTAAAAGCAATATAAATTAGTCAAAAGCGAAAAGAATAGCATGAATGAGAATTCTTTTCCCACAAATTGTGTTTTCATTGTTATCATTTCCGATTTGCGTCACTAAAATCTTAATCTTACATGGTAGTTGGAGGCTATGTTGAGAGATTATTGATCATTCATTATCCTGCACATTCCTTCAAAAAATCAATAGGCTAAGGGGTGGTAGTAATAATCTCATGCCTCCCCACCCACCAATAATAGTGCCACCTTATTTCATGTCTCTCTCATGCCTCGCTATACTTTTTTAATGACAACTATGATTTCATGTCTCACCTAATTTTATTTTTTATTTTTTATATTATAATTATATTAAACAATTTAATAAAAACATAATATTTCATTAATAATTAAAAGAAATTTACATAATACTTAGAATTGGAAATGGTTAGTGTTTATTTATAAAGGATTTTTTTTAGTGGCAACATGATTCCATTGAAATTTATAAAGGAATTTTTTTTAGTGGTAATCATGATTCCATGGAAATGGTTGTGTGAAAATATGGTAAATAAAATGTGAATTGAAAATGGTAAGTGTTTATTTATAAAGGAAGTTTTTTTTTTTTTTTTTTTTTTTTTTTTTTTTTTTTTTTTTTTTTAATCCAAACGGTCCAAAATAGCATTTTATAGCCGTTGAACGGCTATTTTTTTGTTCCACTTTCTCCATGCCTCAACGGCATAAATTGTCGAGCACTCCCTTGCCGACTCCATGCCGCAATAGTGGCGGCGGTGTTCATGGGCTGCATGTGGCATGCCGAACACATGCCGAGCCCCACTGCCACTCCCTAACACGTGTGTAATTTGTTAGTTTTAACGGATATAATTAATGAATATGTCCGGACTCGAACTCGAGACTTCGGGATTGCACACTTTACGTATAAGTTTCAATTAATTAATAATTATTGTTTTAGTGACGAATAATTATTAAATTCACGAAATAAGCACTTAATGGTACCTAACGACCATTAGACGAAAGTTAAAGGACTAGAGATGAAATTGTAAGGCAAGAAGGTTCCGGAATATCCCTTTGGGATATGTTTTGGCCGATCCCACATCCCCATAGGATAGGGAATGCTTCAAGGTTGGGATAGTATAAATACATTGCCTCATCGATTCATTCAATTCATTCCTTAGTTCATTAGCAAGCCAATTTCTCTTCTCCTCTCTTTCTCTTGAGCTATAGGCGATTCACAAGGATCAACTGAGGCTCAACTAGTAGTGCTTGCTCGTGAATTAAGAACCTAGCTTTTCTTATTGAAATGCTAACAGTACGTGTGTTCAAGAACGAAGTGTTGGCATACTTTTGCTAACGTGTGATTGCCCATTCGACTTACACATAAGTCGATCCATATTTAAACCCATAGGGTTTATAAGTTCTTGTCCAATTGATTTCTTGTTCTTGCTAGAAATCACAAAAGAGGTACGCATTCATTTATACTCGGTTAATTTTAATTACATGTATTTGATCATATTCCGCTGCGTGCTTGATGTGTTTATATATTTATATATTAGTTATGATTTACATATTCCAACAGTGGCATCAAGAGCCGTTAATACGTTGTAATTAATTACCGAAACACATAAAATTGAATCATTATGATTATTACACGCTTGGTGTTCTTATGTTTTTTTTTTAATTTTTCATAAACCCTAAAATTTTATTTTTTTAATGTCGACTTTTTTTTTTATGTCGAATTTTTTTTTTTTGTAAAGAAAAATTAGGGTTTTTGAATTTTGTTATAAAACTTGTAGAAACCCTAGGTTGCATGTAATATTTATGTGTATTATAAATGGATATTTGTGATATGCTGTTTTGGTTGCGTTCCTTGACATGATTATATGATATAATATGTGCAATGTGGGCATTCATGACTAACCATGCATGTGTTGTTATGGATTATGATGGTTTTGTTTGATTTCATGCTTATTTTATGCGATTTAATTATAATTGATATGGTTTTTTAGTAAATATTATGACTATAAAGATTACTAAATTTAATTAATTATAAAATTAGGGAAGACCCTATTAAAATCGTGTATTAATCAATTGTGTGTTTTAAATTGATTTAATTTGCATGTCCATTATTTATGTTGTTTGTTTATTTTATTTAATTACTTTTGTTTTTATATGTTATGTGACATGATAGTAAGTAAAGGGTAATTTATAAATAAAATATTAAACGGACTTAATAATGGTGAAATCTTGTTTTGAGCTTACATAAAATCTTGGACTTTTGATTGATTGATCGGGACTGTATTAAGTGGTTGAAAGGTGAGACTAACTTTGGCAAACTATTAAAGTGGGTATAAGGTGACTTCGCATTAAATTGTGGCCTTAAATAGCCTCCATTCTGGCTTAACGCTCGCCTATGAATCAAATTTTAGTTTTACCTAACAACCATGATAACTACGAAGCACTTAAGGAAAACTTGTAAGTTTCTCAACGCCTCAATCAAAACTTTGGAGATTTAAGCTCGTAAAGAAACTAATGAGTAAAAGTTTTTTACATGAAACATATGCTACAAGATGAATGCATGACATCTTTGTACATATATTTTGATTACACACATCAAATTTACTACCCTTAAAATTTAAGTTATATGCCATCCAATGAAATGGAAACACCTAAAATTGGGTCTACGTCAGGGCATAACTTGGCTAGATTGCAATGGAAGGGCAAATTACATGATTTCATCACTAGCAGATCAACTGGTGTTGTGGAATTATGTAAGTTTGCTGTTTCTTAAGTTGGTTAACTTAATTGAGTTGATAGCGGGTTCTAATCAATCAAGGCATAAGATGGGGATAAAACATGCTTACATTGCAACTGCGGTTGGCAAATATGTAAATCCCATCCTTTCTAGGAATTGCAATTGAATATTGGCAATTGGGACACGTCTCGTACCTTATTGAATACCGTCATCACTAGCAGATCAACTGATGTGATGAACCTATGTCAATTTGGATCCTAGTTTTCAATGTAAAATTAAATGGTTATATGTTTATGAACCAAGGGTATTTAATTTTCTTGAAATTTATTATCGAAAGTACTAACTTTTGAATTTTTTTTTTTTCTGTAGAAATGGCTACACCTGAAAAACTAATATGAGCAACATGAGTTCTGCGTTCAAGCAAATGATTGATCGAGACAAGTTGACTCGTGAAAATTTCAATGATTGGTATCGATCCTTAAGAATCACCTTAAGGATGGCCAAAAGATATGATTATCTTGGTGAACCTCTTCCTACTAAACCTGCTGAGGATGCAACACAAGCACAGATGGATGCATGCAATGTTGCATATGAAAAGCACAATGATGTGGCTTGTCTCATGTTGGCTGGGATGGATACTCAATTGCAGAAACAGTTTGAGAACTATGGACCCATGGACATGATAAATGAACTCAAACGAATGTTTGAGAAACCAACTGCTGCAGAATTATATGATTTAATAGAATCTTTGCACAGTTGCAAGCAGGAAGCAGGAAAATCCGTGAGTGCCCATGTATTGTCAATGAAACATTATTTGGACCAATTAGAGCGACTCGGTTGCGGATATCAGGAAAGCGTAAGTATTGGCCTCATTTTACGATCCCTTAATCAGGATTTGTATAGTGAGTTTGTACGCAACTACAATATGCATTGCAATAGGAAGACAGTACGTGAAGTTTACGCAATGCTTATTGACTATGAAAAAGGTCTGAATAAAAAGACACCTACACCTGCTATAATGGCAATACAAGGTGGTAGGATCACCAAGAAGAAACCCAACAAACTGCAACATGTGAACTACAAGGGTAAAGGCACTGGTAATGGAAAAGGCAAACAAGTTGCGACTCACCAACAGAAGCCTAATAAGCAAATTCCTCCTCCTCCTAAGAAGAATGAAACTCCCAACAGGGATATGGCTTCTTGTCACTATTGCAACACTCTTGGTCATTGGAAGTGGAACTGTTCATTGTTACTAGAGGAGTTGCGCCTCAACAAGAGTAAAATGCCTTGTAACGTCGCAAGCGCTTCAGGTATGTTTATGATTGAATTATTTTCTTTTCCTCGTAAGAAAAATTCCTGGATATATGATACAGGATATGGTACTCACATTTGTAATACGTCGTAGGGACTTAAAGGAGCAAGGAATTTGGCCTATGGAGAAAGATACTTGTACGTAGGAAATGGCATACGTGCAGCAGTTGAAGCCATAGGGACTTTCGATTTAGTTTTACCTTCGGGGTTGATACTAGTATTGAATAATTGTCATTATGCACCCTCTATTGTTAGGGGTGTTGTTTCAGTTTCTTTGTTATTGGATAATGGTTTTGTTCAGACATTTATTAATAATGGAATTTCTGTTTCTTTAAATAATATTTTTTACTTTAATGCAATTCCAATAAATGGTGTGTTTGAAATTGATATGGAAAATTCCATGTCCAATAGAAATAATTCTATGTATAGCATTAGCAATAAGATAATCAAGTCTAACTTGGATTCTTCTTATCTTTGGCACTGTCGAATTGCTCATATAGGCAAGGATCGAATGGAAAAGCTGCAACATGATGGGCTTTTGCAAAAGATCAATGATGAATCATTTGATAAATGTGAATCCTGCATATCTGGGAAGATGACAAGGAAACCTTTTTCACATCAAGTGGAAAGGGCAACTGAACTACTTGGATTAATACACACTGATGTATGTGGTCCACTTAGACATGTGTCAAAACGTGGTACTAGCTACTTCATAACCTTTACGGATGATTATAGTCGTTATGGTTATGTTTATTTACTTAAACATAAACATGTTTAACACATTCAAGGTTTTCAAGAGTGAAGTAGAATTACAACTCGGTAAGAAGATTAAGGCTCTTCGATCCGATAGAGGCGGTGAATATATAAGCCAAGAGTTTAAAGATTTCTTAGCTGAGTGTGGTATAGTCCAGCATCTCACGACTCCTTATACTCCACAGGAAAATGGTGTATCTGAAAGGAGAAATCGTACTTTGCTCGACATGGTACGATCAATGTTTAATCTTACAACTCTACCCTTATCCTTTTGGGATTATGCCCTTGAAACGGCAATTCGCATATTGAATATGGTTCCAACTAAAAAGGTTGATAAGACTCCATATGAATTATGGACAGGAAAAGCTCCTAACTTTTCTTACTTAAAGGTCTAGGGTTGTGACGCGTTTGTTAAACGTGATTCACCAGATAAACTCCAACAGAGATCTATTAAGTGTATCTTTGTAGGATACCCAAAGGAAACAATAGGTTACTACTTTTACTTTCCACCAGAGAATAAAGTCATTGTGGCTAGGTATGTAGATTTCTTTGAAAAGAATCTCATATCTCAAGAATTCAGTGGGAGAGTTTATGATCTAGAAGATGAAGATACATCACCTTCTGAAAACACTAGCTCACTTCCTGTGGAACCTGAAACTTTAGGTCCTCCACCTGAAGTGGAAGTGCTACCCATTCGCAGATCTTCAAGACCTGTGAAAGCACCCGAACGTCTATGTCTTAACGTAGAGTGTGAGGAAACTATACTAGGAGATCTTGATGAACCTACTAGTTATAAGGCTGCCATGAATGGTCCTGAAAGGTAGAAATGGTAGAGTGCTATGAATGGGGAAATGCAATCCATGAGAGACAATGAAGTCTGGGTAGAAGTAGACCTTCCTCCAAATGCTAAGGTAGTTGGAAGTAAATGGCTCTACAAGAAGAAAACGGACATGGATGGCATTGTACACACCTATAAGGCTCGTTGTGTAGCTAAAGGCTATACTCAAACATTTGGTGTTGACTATGAGGAGACCTTTTCTCCTGTAGCTAAAATTAGAGCTATTAGGATTCTCTTAGCTATAGCTGCCTACTATGACTATGAGATATGGCAAATGGATGTCAAAACCGCCTTCTTAAATGGTCGCCTAAATGAAGACATCTATATGGCACAGCCTGAGGGGTTTGTGAATCCAGAATTTCTAAACCGTATATGCAAACTTCAAAGATCCATTTATGGATTGAAGCAAGCATCACGTTAATGGAATAAAAGATTTGATTCAAAAATCAAAAGTTTTGGATTTACTCAAAATCTTGATGAGCCATGTGTATACCAGAAAGCTAGTGGGAGTAATATTACTTTCCTTATCCTATATGTCGATGACATATTAATCTTAGTAAATCACATACCAAGTTTAAAGGAAGTTAAAGCCTATCTTGGTAAATGTTTTTCTATGAAGGATTTAGGAGAATCAACATACATCCTTGGAATCAAAATCTACAGAGATAGATCAAAGCGGTTGATTGGATTAAGTCAAAGTGCTTACATTGATAAAGTATTAAAGAGATTTAATATGCAAAATTCCAAGAAAGGATATTTGCCAATGCAAGTAGAACATGGCTTAAGTAGAAAACTATGTGCCTCAACACCTGAAGAGGTTGCACTCATGAAGAAAGTTCCATATGCTTCAGCAGTAGGATCTATCATGTATGCAGTTAGATGCACAAGACCTGATGTGGCGTTTGCACAAATTATGACCAGTCGTTATCAACATAATCCAGGTGGGAAGCACTAGCACGCTATTAAAAGCATTCTTAAGTATTTGAGGAATACCAAAGATATGTTTCTAGTGTATGGGGGAAATCCAGAAGCAGAACTTGATGTTACAGGTTACTGTGATGCGTCATTTGAAGCTGATAAAGATGATACGAAGTCTCAGACGGGTTATGTCTTTGTTATTAATGTAGGAGCAGTTGACTGAAAGAGTAAGAAGCAGACAACAATTGCGATGTCTGTTACAGAAGTTGAGTATATTGCTGCATCGGAAGCTACGATGGAAGCTATATGGATTAGGAAATTCATTTCGGGTCTTGGTATTATGCCGTCAATTGAATTACCTATTAATATGTATTGTGACAACTCTGCCGCAGTTACATTCGCCAATGAAACTGGAGTTATGAAGGGCGCCAGACATTTTCCTAGAAGATATCACTATGTTCGAGAACAAATCGATATAGGTGAAATCAATTTACTCAAAATTCACACAGATAACAATCTAGTTGATCCATTTACGAAGGCTTTATCTAAGGAAAAGCTTACTCAACATGCTAATGGCATTGGACTTCGTTTAGCTAGTAGCTTCATGTAGATCTGTGGTTAGTATTTGGATAAAGGATATTGTAAACGATAATTATTCAAATGAAATGAAGTATTTTGTTATGTTTATTTCCATTTATAAATATTGTATCCTATATTTGCATGTTTAATCCATGAATAACTTAAGTTATTCTAAATGGTCCGTTTTCAATTAATGATATGGGAGTATCATTGATCTAAGACAAATCTAAGTTTTGGTATAATATATTTAAAATATATTGATGCGTAGACATGCCAAATTCACATGATATTTAATAAATGAAAAATTGGATATAGGACAAAATCCCAATTACATGATTATACTTATGGATGTTGTCATTATAGTAAATCATGAATATTTATCTTCAGACTTGAGATACCAGGTAACTACTGTGGATGTAGCTCATTTTCTGTGAGATAGTCTAATGCTATCCGTAACGGGTAGTTATAAGGATTATTTTCAGAGGTGATGCGAAGTTCATAGGTTATGCTTGTAGTCAATAAAGGATTTGGTTCCTTCAAATTTGTTTTGAAGTTTAATACTGTTTGGCCACTCGTAGGATTAACAAGATGTTTGCATGGCCATGCCCAAGGTCTATCTGGAATGCGTTCAGATGAATTGGTAATCTTGCTTGATCATAAATAAATAGAAACACAAGTTAATTATGGATTGACTTCGATACATATCCATATTAACATAGTATTAGAATCAAAAGGATAAGTATGATGATGAATCATCAAATGTGGTTTTTTCCAGGAAACCATACTTGTGATCTTTCTAGGGACATTGGCGTGTTATGCTAGACTAACCATTGTCATTATTACATTAATGTATATCTGAGTGGGAGCTGTTAGTTTTAACGGATATAATTAATGAATATGTCCGGACTCGAACTCGAGACTTCGGGATTGCACACTTTACGTATAAGTTTCAATTAATTAATAATTATTGTTTTAGTGACGAATAATTATTAAATTCACGAAATAAGCACTTAACGGTACCTAACGACCGTTAGACGAAAGTTAAAGGACTAGAGATAAAACTGTAAGGCAAGAAGGTTCCGGAATATCCCTTTGGGATATGTTTTGGCCGATCCCACATCCCCATAGGATAGGGAATGCTTCAAGGTTGGGATAGTATAAATACATGGCCTCATGGATTCATTCTATTCATTCCTTGGTTCATTATCAAGCCAATTTCTCTTCTCCTCTTTTTCTCTTGAGCTATAGGCGATCCACAAGGATCAACTAAGGCTCAACTAGTAGTGCTTGCTCGTGAATTAAGAACCTAGCTTTTCTTATTGAAACGCTAATAGTACGTGTGTGTTCAAGAACGAAGTGTTGGCATACTTTTGCTAACGTGTGATTGCCCATTCCACTTACACATAAGTCGATCCATATTTAAACCCAATTACGGTTTATAAGTTCTTGTTCAATTGATTTCTTGTTCTTGCTAGAAATCACAAAAGAGGTACGCATTCATTTATATTCGGTTAATTTTAATTACATGTATTTGATCCTATTCCGCTGCGTGCTTGATGTGTTTATATGTTTATATATTAGTTATGATTTACATATTCCAACATAATTTACCCCTCAGCAATTTCTGCACAAAACATGACAAAATATTAGAATGGAAAAACATAAAACTGGGAAAAGGAAATCAATCGAGTACCTTTCAGTTAGACCTCAAGTAGATTTTTTAAAATCGAAACATCCTAATTAATTTCGAAAATGACACAATACGCTTTGAAAACACCAAAACTAACACAGAAAATCACATAAAGTAACCGTAATTTAATGCTTGTTACTCTTTTCCATTAGGTAAGATTAGGGTTGGTAAACTTACATAATAGATTTAGGTAGTAGAATCAATGCATGCACTTGAAGATCATTTTCATTTTCTTCACATCTTGAAATTGAATTTGCAAGTTTTTCTTGTTTTATTTCATTGATTAGTGGAAGCCAGCTTAAAATATGTCTCCGATCTTGTTTAGAGTAAGAATATTTTTAGGTTTGTTTAGCTAGATGAAGAAGATGAATGAGATGGTTCAGGAATTTGTAGGAAGCCATCTATTCTCAGATCCATGCAGTTAGGCAAATTTTGGTGGGAAAAGAGCTTAAGTGGAAAACGGGGGACGCTTGTTATGAGCAATACCACACTCACACACCACCTTTTTTTTCCTCACAAATGTAAAATAGTATAAAAAATCAGAACCCAATTATATGACAACACTTCAAGCATTTTATATATAAAAACACTTTCCATAATTATAACTAAAAGAATATATCAAAGCTTGACCCTCCTTTTATGGATGTGGTTGTAAAATAATCGAGCTCATCTTATTCAAGATGTCATAGTGTAATTTTTCTGACATACAATACATATGACTTAAAATCCATATCATCTGAAAACTCTTCTTGACCATCATATTTGCCATATTATTTTGCATATTTGGACTACTACAAGATCATGTATTCAAGCTAGATAGTTGAGCAACTATGATGAAAGATTCCGGAATTGCATTTATTGAACTAATTATTAGGTTAAGATTTGGTAAACTAAGATACATTATTTAACATCAAATAAGAACATGTCGCTACTAGAAAACAAGGCAACACTAATGGATTTAATGACAAAAATAAATCTGCCAGTAATTCCTAATGGAATTACCGACGGAGTGCTGACGGAAGACCGACATATTTCTGACAAACTTCCGACACACGAAATTCCGTCGGCAATCCATTACTAAAAATCAACGGAATACTGACAGACTAGCGACACATGAGAGATTTCGTCGGTATTTTGTCAAAGAAGCTGATGGATTAGTGACGGACGAAGTCCGTTGGTAAACTAAAAATAATCCTTCGGTATCCATCTTACATCAGCAACAAATTAGTGACGTAAATCCCTTTGTCGGGTAAACCATTACTATCATTGACGGATTACCAATGTGATTTGCGATGTTATATATTTTTAGGTTTTATACTTGTGTTTAGGTGCATAGATACATCTGTAAAGTTATAAATAGTTGTTTGAACATATGAATGTATTTTATATACGTGATCTTTTGATCTTTAAAGTATCGCTTTTATTGTTCGCACTTTCTTTTGACATACTTGTTAATACTAGTAATATGGCCGTTCTTTATTTTTGTTCGTGTATGGATATTGTAATCTTGATTACTCATGTTTGCTTGCACAGGTTCGCTGGTGTCTTGGTTAGTGAGCGAACATCAACAACACTTACTCTTTGAATGAATAGACACAATAAAAAAAATCATGTCTATTCAAGCTTTTGTATTTGTTCATATGATCATCAAACTTAAACAAACAATACAAACACATCCATGTTCGTACGCTTTATTTACAACCTTTCTCATAAGCCATAACTTATAAGTTTATTTGGACATTACTATAAACATACTTTTTTTTTCAAATTAGTGCCGTTTGGTTTGTAGATGAGTATAGGATTTGGATTTGGATTTGAATTGTATTTAGTATAAGTTTTGAATTAAATAAAGAGAGAGAAAAATATAATAAAATAATATATTACATATGTTATAAATGAAAATAAAAATAGAATATTAATGGTTAATATACAACTTGGACCCACTTAGGCCATCTACAACGCATAGACGTGGCATCGTTCAAATGAAGTTTTAGACTCCAACTCATCATTTAATAACATTGTAGGCTTCGTACGCTGAAAAGGCGTTCTTCTCTGTTTAGATCCATTTATACGTACGAAGGTGGCCCTCCTTCTTTATTTCTTAATTAGGGGTGAGCATCGGTCAAAACCCGACCCGACCTGACAAACCCGAAACCCGAAAAACGGGAAAATCCTAAACCGAAATTACTCGGGTCGGTTCGGACTATTTTCGGGTTTAAGTCATTTTTTGGCCGGAACCGGGCTGACCCGACCTGAACCGAACCGAGCCGACAAATCAGTAAAACACTAACCCGAACTAAAACCGAGTATAGCCGGGTCGGGTCGAATCGGTTCAGCTTAGGTCGATTTCTCGGGTCGGGTCGGGTCTTCGGTCCAAATGCCCGGACCTATCCTTAATTGTTAAAATAGAAAGTGGGTTATATATGTTGTAAAAGAATATATAATACCCTACAAAAGAGGTACTCACTTTTACACACAAATATTACGAAAACAGTATTGCTAAGAAATAAATATAGTGTTTTAATTTCTTTTGGTTTCGGATAAGCATGGATAGAGATTTAACTCGATACCACAACACTTTTATCAATTTAAAACATCATGAGGAAAACTTAATATATTTTCATTTAAGCTAAACAATAAAAATAAATTCTACAAAAGTTATACTTAATTAATCATGACAGAATAAACTTTGCAACGAAAACACTCGTTAATTTTGATTGCCTTCTTGCAAAAAGCATTCCCATATATGTCCGCACAAATCTTTTCAAAGCTTGTGATGGGTTGTGCAATCACGAAGTTGGGAATTCCTTTGTATTTGATATCAAATTTCTTGTGTTTGTCTTCGATGAATACGTATTGGAAGATCTACATCATCCGATCAATCGGTAATTGAATTTCGCTTATCTTCTACAATCATATTGTATTTAAACTACTTTTAAACTTCTCAAACGTTGCCTTCATAGTTATTTATTACTCCAACAAATCATAGTTAATACTCAGGTTATTGTACAAAGATGTTACTAAAGTTTGCGTTTGTGTTGTCCTAAGGTAATAAAGTTTCAAAGTTGTCATCCAGGTTACTCAACTTAATTTGACAGGTTAAATTTGTTACTGTGTTTTGGGTAACCTAGAGTTACCGGTGAAAATCCTACGTGTCATGCATTTTCTGTCATCCAGGTTACCCAACTTCTTGCGACTTATTATATTTGTCATCCAAGTTATATTTATGTTAATTTGACCATTGTTATATATTTTCATACGTATTTTCATACGTTTTTATTCGTTGTAGTCCATTTTCATACGTTTTCATATGCTTTCATCCGTTTTATCTAATTTTATACATTTTCGTCTTCTTTTATACATTTTGTCTGTTTATGTATCGATATTAAATCATGATTTTTATCCGTTTTCATACATATTATATGTATAAAAATGAATGAAAACGGATAAAATATAAGAAAAACAGATGAAACGTGTAATAATGGATGAAAACGAATAAAAGTGTATGAACACGGATGAAAACATATGAAAACGTGAGAAAAACGGATAAAAGCATGAGAAAATGGATGAAAACGTATAAAAACGGACGAAAACTGATAAAAACCTATGAAAACATGAGAAAAACGAACGAAAAAGGATAAAACCATAAGAATAGTCAATGAGGACTAACGATGCAAATATTTTAACTCAATGAGGACTAACGATGCAAATAGTTAAATGTATGATATAAAAAATTATGGACTAAATTCGTGATACCCCACAAACCACAGGGACCTAACATGTCAATGTTTGAAAATTGAAATGCTAACAACATGTTGCCCACCGTGGGAGTGACCTGAGTGTACTGTTTTAAAAGGTTCAGTAACACATAAAACAAACCTGTGACGTTGAGTAACTTGGATGACAACTTTGAAACTTTATTACCTTAGGACAACGCAAACACAAACTTTAATAACATCTTTGTCTAATAACCCTTAATACTCCAACCTCCAACCCTTCATATTTATTACTCCAACTATTCACATTTATTTACTCTCAAACGTCATTTTTGCTAGTCCAACTACTCAAACATTTATTTACTACAAAATCTTATTGGTTTTAACCAAAATTTAGACAAAATATTATTACTCAAAAAAACTATGAATCTCAATTCTTCTAACCCAAATTATTTCACTAGTTTGATGACTTCCTAAGATCTTGAAAGTCAAAATAATCAACCACATACTAATCCATATTCAAATAATATATACCCAAATAAAGGTGAAATTTGAAGTTGAGAAGTTAAAACTCGAAGCTCTTAAAGCAAAAAATAAAGAGATTGCAATCTTGTTTAAAGATACTAACAAAATGGAAGATTTTGCATGAGAGATTTGAAGAAACCGTTGTATGGGAATTAAAGAAAAATATAATTTTTGTTTAATTTATTGTCGTATGATAATTTTAAATCATGGTAGTTTCTATTTGTGCAACTAAGTTATGTCTTTTTAATTTCTATGTAAGTTGTCCCTTATTTATATATTAATATACTCTTAAAAAATGACTAAATTTATAATGATGTGGAAATGCATTAAACTGTGTAAAGTTTAATGCATTGTGAGAGTTTGTATTAAATAATAAGATGTTGATATGGCACTGAACTCTGTATTGCACCCTGCATTGGAGATGCTTTTAAAATGAACGTATATTAAAAAGTTGGTACATTTGCTAGGTTTAACACATACCAAATATATGGTACTCAATCCTATTTATGAGGCTCACAAAAACATACCAAACAACAAATTTTTTCCACCATCCCCGAATCCTACCCTTATCCCCTCAAACCAAAACCCTTAATAAGCTAACAAAATTAGATAAGACAAACACCCCTTTAATCTTGTGAATAGGAGACTAATTATTTTTGTAGAAACTTGGTCTATGATAACTAAATTTGTCATAACAATAATAATAAAGATTTTATGTGTTATTGAAGTTAGTTTTGTAATTAGATTACATATAATTTGTCTAAAATTTATTACCTTCTTATAGACATTTTTTAATGGCAATTTTTTCACACCATATACTATCTATCTTAAAATTAAGGGTGTTAGTCGGGTTGACCTGGTTGGGTTCGGGTCAATTTGGGGGGTTGAGGCTAAAAAAGCATACCCGAACCCGACCCTACTTAGAACTCGGGTTAGTCGGGTTCGGGTCAATTCGAGTTTGGGTCAACCCAAATATAAGTAAAATGATTAAACAACTGCTTAATTCAATATGTTTACAATGTACTAGTTTTAGTCGAGTCGGGTTGGTCGGGTTCGGGTCAATTCGGGTTGAGGCTAAAAAAACATACCCGAACCCGACCCTATTTAGAACTTGGGTTAGTTGGTTGACCCGAATAAAATTATTGACCCGAGTAACCCGACCTGAATAAACTTAGTCTAGTTTGGGTAAGACTTTTTGACACCTCTACCCACAATATGTATCTCACTAATCACTAATGACTCCAGTGAAGCTTAAACCCACAAAGTTGATAGTAGCTCACATGTTTGTTTGGTAAGTGGATATTGAAATCAAACAATGATAGCAAATCCATTCCATCATTCCACATAGAAAAGGCAGGTTTTGAGAATGAAATAAGTACGAAGTATATGGATTCTGACATTTTTTGCAGGCATGCATCATCTCTAATTTATTTTTTCCTCCTTTTTCAACCACTCATTTTAATTATTTTATTCTCTTTTAATTATTCACCACACGTTTCTTTTTAAATTTCTAGTTTACTCTACCTAGAAATCAGAGGAAAAATGACAACTGTATTATCAAATTCATTGAATAACTAAGATTATAAATGATTAAATAGAAAATACAAAGACAAAACCCTAAGTGCTATTAAAATAGCCTAAACAAGTGGGTCAGGCCTATAGGCCTTATTAGCCAACACCACATCTCAAACTCGCAATACTGCAATGGTAAACATTAAGAGTTTATCAAATGTAAAACCAATTCTAAACCCACTTAGAGCATTTGCAATGAGGTGTTTGACGAAGAGTTTTTTAAAAGCTTTTTACCACTGCATAGAAAGACTTTTTAAAAGATTTGAAAAAAAGACTTGGTTGGTGCCAAGCATTTGAAGAAAAGACTTTTTACTTTGCAAGCATTGTAATAAATAACATTTATTACCATAAATGCATTATGTGTTTTATGACTTGATGCAGTGACGGAGCCAGCTTATGGCTTGGGTTGGCCAAGGCCCACCCAAAAAGGATTTTGGTTATTTATATCATGCATGTAAATTGTATATTTGTAACTTATTTAGCCTCATTTATTTACTTTTGGCCCATCCAAAGATAAAAAGAATAACTCATCTAAATTATTTTGGGTCCATTCAACTTGATATTGGCAGTTAAGTATTTAAGTATTTGCTAATTATTCATCCGCATCCTTTATTTTTATTTATGGATACGTTATTTGGTTTCAAGTATGTAAGATTGTATAACATTATATCACTAATTTTTACTTGTGTATTGAAAGTTATGATTAGTTACTACTTTAGTTTATACTATTGTTAACAATAATTCTTAACATTATGATTAACAATTTATATTGACTAAGTAATTTATAAAAAATCAATGGTTTTTATATTCTTAGACATTAATACATGTTAGCAATAAGGTTTAACGATTAATGTATTTATTTTCTTGAACTTTTATTTTTGTAACGGCCCACCCGAGCGAAGATTCCTGGCTTCGTCACTGACTTGATGTATTAATGCTCTTACCAACCAAACGGGCCCTAAGCATATCAAAAAGCTTTTGTATTTATTAAACTTCAGATTTACACCCAACATTGCAAAATCAAAAGTTATTGCAAAAGCTTTCTTGCATTGAAATGGTAAGTTTTGCAAAAGCTTTCTACCTTGACCATGTATTAAGTGCGGAAGTCTTTATGAGTTGATGCGCTCACATTTTCATTATCCCGCCGGAAATTTTCGCCGAAAATCAAAACTTTGGTTTTTTTCATTGTCCCTCCATTTTTTACTCACCCCTTTCATATAGTATTATTTTCTCTACTCCATCACCAACCACAAACCCCCACGCCATTCACCATCATTGCTCTCGATTCAAGTCCATTAATCCACATATCAGGTTATTTATTTAATTATATCTTCAATTTTCTAACCAATTTGCCATGTTCATGTGTCCATTTATTGTTTTGATGTAGGGTTTATGTGAACCAAATCCATATAAACTTGTTACATCATCTCTACTGCAATTGATTCTCATTACATGTCGATTTTATGCATTAAACTTTCATTGCATGCTTAACTTTCAATATTATATGTCTTCGTTACAAGAACTTTTTTTTTTTTTTTTTTTTTTTTTTTTTTTTTTTTTTTTTTTTTTAACAGCTTGTTTGGTGAAGTTTTTTTTTGGGTGACCATGGTTTCCTACGTTTTAGCCGACTAATCTACGGGGTTTGAACCCACAACACCACCACACAGACACAAACCAGGTAAAATCCTCCCTTTTTAGGAGGTTGGGGTGGCCATTTCAAGGTTAGGTTGTTCGGTAAAGGTTAAAAAGGGGAAAGGTAAAGGTTAAAAAGTGGATAGTTTACAAAATTTTGGAATAAAAGGAATACGGTGAAACTGAATTATTTGACGATATTTTAGTCACTCGGGCTGTTTTAGAGTTTAGTTACGTAAGGGTTGTTTCATATTTTTGTTTATGGTTGTGATTGGTCACAAGGTTGGCGTTCTTATTACTTGCTGAATTTGGGCTTGTTTTAGTCACTTAGTGAGAATTAAAAGCCTTATTACATGTTTGTTCATGGCGGTTTTAGTCACTTAAGTTTTGCTTAGTGCAAACTGTTACGACATTCTTGAACCAATTGGATAGTCTTACCTGTTTCACTGTTTGTATGTAGTGATTAAGTTTTGCTGTCTTGATAATCACATAATTTATAATTGTATTGCATCATTAGTCTGTTAATTGATTTAAGTTCATCGTGTTAGATGTTCTTAATAAATGGTATAAAGGTTTGGCATTTTGAATAATGTAATGCCTTGATATTCTTATCTTTTTGTTTGTGTGTAAGTGATTCAATTTGGTTGTTTTGATAATTGCGTTGATAGCCTTAACTAGTTTGTTTTCTTGTTGCTTAACATATGCTGTGTGTTATGTATGGTACGCCCATGATCCATTAGTAGTTTACAACTATCACTTATAAGTAATAACTAGAGGAAAAGAGAATGCTTTTTGCTTTTATAGAAAATGTCCATAGAACCAAACTAACTATATATAAGTTTTTTGTCCATATCAATTTAGATATTAGATGAGATGCTGATAGCTTTTAATTTCTAATTGTGTGACAGATTCCTCGGTTTGTGCTCGATGCATATTTGAATGAATGTTTACTTGAAAATAAGATGATTGCATGCACTTAACCTTTGAGTTTCGTTGCTCGTTCTGTTGCAAATTGAGTTGCTAGAGAGATTGGACCGACCATACAAAATCAAGTGGGCTATGCTAATGAGTTTGATGGCAATTGCTCTACTCAAACCGTGCTGAAGTAAGCTTTAACATAATTCTAATTCAACTATTATTCATCATTGATAGTCACTAGCTTGTTTAATTTTGTCTGAAATTATAAGGTTAATTCTATATGATATTGTGGTAGATGCATGACCGATTTGACTTGGTTCAAAAAGTGTCCCATGATTTTTTCTTCTCACGTTTTAAAATTGTCATCATTGACGGATGCCAACAACCCACAAATGCTTTTCTCCTCCTTTTGAACAAAGCATTGAGTTGCATGCCTGATCTTAAAGCTATTTTCATGACTACCCATTCTAATACGAAAAGTTTGAATCATATTTTAATGTGGCGACTTATTGATTTTATGCATGACATGAGTACGATTCAGAAGTCTCATATGAAGAGAATATCATTACAATTATTATGAAGCGTGTTAAAAAAAAGTTGGAAGAAGTTTTAAGGGAATATAATGGAACCGGAGGGAATATCGTTGTGTTCCTTTTGTGTGACGAAGATGTGTAGATGTTTGAAGAGTTTATGATTTTAGATGAGCGAGAGGAGGTTATGCGCCCAGTAGAACTTCTTAGGCTGCAGAGCTCTCTATATACCGATCCTGATCTTTACAAAGTTATTCCACGTTCATTCGGCCGTAATGGTAGGAAGGTTATTCTAGCCACAAGAATTGCACAAAGCTGTTTCAGCAATTAGAATGTTCGATACCTTGTTGATTCGGGAGTCGCATCCAGAGTATACCACTATATCAAAAGTTGTCACTGCAAAAAGGGCCTCACTTGTGGGAAGTATTGAATATCCTGCTGATTTTTAGAAAGTGCTTGACCGTAAAGCCTCAACATTTAGTAGGTGTAAGCCGGATTATGTGATCTTATTGATGAATAGAGAACACTTCGGTTTAAGGAGGCTAAATTAATTAATAAACCAGATTCGACAAATTTTGAAACTTCGTTATATCATCTGAAAGTATTAGGAGCATTAGATGCGTTTGGGAACAAGACTGCTTTAAGATTACATAGTTAAGAATCCCGTGAGTCTAAAATGGTGAAAATGGTTATCGATGGCTCTTGCTGCAATGCTACTAGCTCATGATTCCATTAAGACATCCGTTCATCAAATAAGCTCATATAATCCAGCTTACACCTACGAAATGTTGGGGTACTTTCAGATGATGTAAACGAAGTTTCAAAATTTGTCGAGTGTTTGTTTATTAATTCAGCCTCGTTAAACTGACGTGCTCCTCTCTTCATCAATAAGATCACATAATCAAGCTTTCATCTACCAAATATTGGGGCTTTAGCTTTCCAAAAATCAGCGGTATATATTCTAATATATTCTGTAGCACTTTGTGCGATGTTCAATACTTCCCCTAAGTGAGCCCCTTTGTGTGGCGACAACTTTTGATATACGTGTCTTCGTGGTATACTCGAGATGCAAGACCCGAATCAACAACGTATCGAACATTTTGATGCTGACAGAGCTATCTGCAATGCTTGTGGCTAGAATAATTACAGCCGAATAAACGTAGAACAACTTCGTAAAGAACAGGATCGGTAGATAGAGAGCTATGCAGCCTAAGAAGTTCAACCGGGCGCATAACCTTTGCTCATCTAAAATATAACAGGAATCTTCTTCACAAACTCTTCAAAAACATCATCTCACATTTTCATTACATGGGAGGAACACAACGATGTTCCTTTCGGTTCCGTTACATTCCCTTAAAATTTCTTCCAGTTTTTTTGAATGCGCTTCATAATAATCAGTAATGATGTTCTCTTCATATGAGACTTCTGAATTATATTCATGTCATGCATAAAATCGATCAGTTGCCATATTGAAATATGATTCAAACTTTAGAGTATCGGAATGAGTGGTCATGATAATAGCTTTGAGATCAGCTCTGCAACTCGATGCTTTTTTCAAAAGGAAGAGAAGAGCATCCATGGCTTGTTGGCATTTTTCAATGATGACAATCTTATAACGTGGGAACAAAGAATCATGGAACACTTCTTGAACTAGGGTCAAATCGGTCATGTATATGACATAATATAAGATAGAATTAACCTTATAATTACAACATTAAACAAGCTCGTGACTATCAATGATGGATAGTTGTTGAATTAGAATACTGTTAAAGCTTACTTGAGCATGGTTTGAGCAGAGCAATTGTCATCAAACTCAGTAGCATAGCCCACTTGCTTTTGTCTCGTTGGTTTAATCTTTCTAGCAACTCGATTTACAAGAGAACGAGCAGCCAAACTTGGAGGATGAGTGCATGCAATCATCCTATTTTCGAGTTAACACTGTAAGCATAAAAGCTTTGTTATCATACTGGCACATATCATCAATGCTATGCATCGTTGATCTTTAGTTATTTCTTTCACAATATCTCAATATATTATTAGGAGTAACACATTGCACAAAAAAGCAAATATGGAAGTTGATGATTATCCATCCCTAACGAACGTGGCAGAGTTAGAGACTGATGTTCTCGGTCCTGAACCTTCTCATTAATCTGTTATGATTGATGGGTTTGGTCCAAGTGCACGAGCCTCTCCACCAAATACTACAATTTGCAACATATCAACTTCAGACAAGAAAACAGTAGTAGTCCTATTGTGAACGGAGCATTCTCACATCATTTGAGGCCAGTCTCGGGGCACTAGCACGGATAAAGAAAGCAATTGGATTGATCAACCGAGGCACTGGCGCTAAATTTTGTATTGCTGTTAAGGTAATAATATCTTCTTGTTACACCTCTGTTCTTCTGCAATATCATGATGTGGATCTTCATAATATCATTCATACATTACATATTGAGGATCTTCAAGATAGTGTCGGACATGCTTCTATTGTTTGTAGCACATATGATAATAAAAAAATTGAGTGTTCTATAACTTCTGGTTATTTGAGGAATTCATAGATTAAATGAATGACATTTCTGTGAAAAGCTGGGAGATCTTTTGTGTTATAAGAGTAGTAGTTCCTCAAAGTAGGTTAAAAGAAAGGATAAATAGGTACTTTTATGCTATCAGCAAGAAATCTTTTGTTTTAGTTGATATGAGACTTGTAATTTGAGGTAAATGTGAGGCATAACCTTTTTATTTGAAATTGAAGTTTCGCCAGATTTTGAGTACTTTGTTCCCGGATCTGCTATTCATGTACTAGTCGTAAACTTTTTTTTTGCAATTTCATAACATAAATTCATCTTGTAAGCTCTAGATGATCTTAATGACATATCAATTTTTGTTTGTGATGTTAAATGTAATCTCTGGCTTGCATTTACGCAAACTAGTTTATACCTATGGTTCGCACCATGCTTATGCATTCTCAGTGATATGATAATTATTGTTTTAGGTGATGTAGGTGGGTTGTATCCTTTAGCGATCCATGCAGTGTGACCATGATTGCTGTTGGCTGCCACTCCTCTAGGCAGTAGTGAATAGAAGGCAATGCTTAAAGGCAAGTATTGTTCTTTTAGATATATTATTCCTATCATTATCATATTGTGGGCCAATTTGTTGCACCTGTTAGTGTATGAGTTTATCATGTCATAGAAAAAGTGGTCATTTCAACCCATTTACATATAAATGGGCAGATTTGGTTTGTATTTTATCTTGAAGGGGTTGAACGTTTCCCCAAAGCTTATTTTTTAGTACGTACGACTAATGGCATTTAAAAAATATACATACAACTAACGCTTTTTAAAATATGCATACAACTGTTTACAAGAACCCACTAACGAAATACGATATACATCATATTGAAGATAGGTTAACATGTATACACTGCCAATCCAACCTCATGTTCTCCTTTGTTCATGTGATTGTTGCTGTCTCTTGATCCTTCCAGAAGCAATGATTTGTGACCCTATTCGTGAGCTTGATTCCCTTAACAACACGTCTTCTCATGAGCTTGATTCCTTTCTTTCCCTTTTACTACCTCCACCTCCTCCTGCCTCCCTTCCACCGCCACAACCTCCTCCGACTTCATTTCCTCCGCCTCCTTAAGCCTTTCTTCCTCTAGCCCCCTTCCTCCACCACCTCCCTCCCCGTGACACCTCCAACCTCAGACATTTAGAGTAAGTTTGCTGATGCAAATCTGCATGCAGATAATCAGGAAAGTTCCGTTTTTTTTTTTTTTTTTTTTTTTTTTTTTTTTTTTTTTGGTTACTTTGACCTAGTAGTTGCAGTTTTGATCCATTCATTGATGACTATGTCGACTTGGGTTCTTCTTTATCACCTAAC
Organism: Artemisia argyi; assembly: GCA_030686995.1. Lineage (NCBI taxonomy): Eukaryota > Viridiplantae > Streptophyta > Magnoliopsida > Asterales > Asteraceae > Artemisia > Artemisia argyi. The sequence continues at coordinate 95,109 of JARVZY010012403.1, read as the reverse complement.
GATTGTTTTTGGAATAACACCTTTTTTTAGTCTTACTTAAAACTAATTGTTTACATTAAATCTCATAAAAGGTGTTTCGTATCAACCCATCAATCTGTTTTCTTAGTACCCTAGATTACCCGTTTTGACATTTTATCTTATCTCTCTATGTTGACATCTCACACCTCTTAATTAGACTCTGACTTGATAGTTTTGTAATTAATTTCTATATGATACATGAAATGCAGAATGGTGATGGCGATCTACGACAGTCAACTTCCCAGTCAGCTCTTTACCATCCTGTTGATGGTAGAATCCCTCGTATGGATAATGCAACTTCCAGAACCATCTAGTGCTAGCTCTTTCAGCAGTCTACTTGTCCCGCGACCACCTGTTCAAGCGTAGGGTCATCTGAGCCTGCTTTGTGATATCAGTTCTTATATGTGCGGTCAGATCGGTCGTGTAGGGATATTGCACCTCCCTCTTATCCTGGCAAGTTCCATTTTGTCAACAGTACAGAAACTGAGAATTTTCATAGTGATCATGATAGAATGCACATACCCCCACAAGATGACTGCTGGAAGTTTCCACCCCCTCCATACTCTGGTAAAAATCATGATTTATATCTTCAAGTATAGTTGGCAAGACGGGCGGGTTGGATAACATCTCAACAATTGGTTTGGCTCAGGAAGTGCTCACTTTTAGTACTACTTGAAAACTCTTTTGTCCATTTCTTAATATTTTACATAGATAATGAATGTGTCAGTTATAAATTATAGAACGGTACCTGCGCAATGCAGCGGCGGGTACCTGTGACTATATTTTGCGTTATTCGGTTACACAGTTAGTTGTTTTTATGCTTTATAAATATAGATGGTAGAGATGATTAAGCCAAATTGAACTAGGTCAATAACCGTTTTATATGACTTGTGCTTCCAGTTTAATTGCATATGACAAATTGTAGCCTAGTTACTATATTTTGAACTTCAAATATCCATATTCATATTAATTCTTCCCACAAACTTGTTTTCTTCATCGCTCTTTTTTTTTTTTTTTTTTTCTGTTTCTTGTTGGTGCGTTGCAAGCTTGTAAAAATCGATCGGTGGTATCGTGACGGTAAACCACCTTCAAGCGATATATCGATCTTGGCGATGATATATCATTTTCTCGGCGGGACCATAAATTATAAAGGAATTTATTTAAAAAAAAATATATTAGCAATATCTTAACCATAAAAAACTAAAAGGTTTAACTTGCTTGAAAATAAAAACCAAAAGTCCATAGTTATTTATCAATTTAAAAAATAAAATAAAAAAATGACTAAGTTTGACAGCCATAATGACTGATTTTGACCATCACCAATATATTTTACTGATATGCGACTTTTGTGGCGATGGACCGCCACCAACCGCCACGGTGCTGCCAAATCGGCCACAATAACCGATTTTTACAACAGTGGTGCGTTGCTGATTTTTATTTTTGTTGCAAGTTCTAACTTTTGGAGACCAAGGTGGCTCACATGAGGACAAACAATGTAATACTCCTTGGAATTTTCTTTAACCTATAAGCGACTAAATTTCACTTAAATGCGACATAATCATTAGAACTTCTTTGTTTCATATTACCGTTGTACATTCGTCTAGCAAGAACTTATTTGCATCAAACAGTGCACAAAATACATGTAAGGGCTTTTTGGTTCAAGTATATTGGAGGAATTCTATGGAATTTGTATTTTAAATCACTTAAAATATCGTGTTGGTAGGGATAGTGGGGTAATAAAAATTATTTAAATTGCCAAAAGTGGGTATTTTATAATTCTCTCAATATGAAACACATTTAAATTTCTAACTAAACAAGTTGTAATCGTGGGTCCTACCAAGCAATAAAGAAACCATAGTTGTCAGGATCCCGATCCTGATCTTAGGATTTTACGATTTTACGATACTGTAAAGCAAAAACGATCCAGATCCTACATAGGATCTTTGCAAGCTTAAGATCTTATAGGATCCCGATCTTGACCATATGATCTTAAGATCTAATCCGATCCGATCTTACTTTTCTCGGATTACAAACTAAAAAACTATAAATTTATGTTTTTATTATTATTATTATTATTATTATTATTATTATTATTATTATTATTATTATTATTATTATTATTATTATTATTATTATTATTATTATTATTTTGTAGAATTCAAAAAACAACATGTTAATCTTTTTAAACATTTATAATGATAATTTAGGACAATATTTCTATGAAACATTCATTATACTTTGTGTTTATAATGTATAATAATTTATAGATTTGTGTAATATTACAAAAACTATTAAGAAATATCATTAGAGTAGGATCTTAAGATTCCGATCCGATCTTATGATCACGATCTTGCAAAGACGAAAACGATCCTGGATAGGATCCCGATATTAAAAACCTTGAAAGAAACGGATACTTCATTTTTTTTCTTCTCTTAAATCTGCCAAAAACTTGAAAAGATGTATCATTGGTCCCACCATACAATAAACAAAAACAAAAATATGCGTACTTCTTAAACATGTCGACCCCCACAATATATTTTTAATAACTTAAAATTGTGCTAACCAAACATGCAAAGATATTCTAAACACTAGAATTATATATTTCAAGTAATTTTAAACTTCACATATATTTAAATTCCATAATTTAAAAGCTGTGAACCAAACACCTCAGGGTTTTTTATTTTATTTTATTTTATTTTTTTTTGTACTTGCATATGGGTAAAAGTAGATGTAAACGTCTTGTTTGGACATTAAGTGCTGAAAAGACAAAAATACCCTTTCAACTAACAAGATTTTTAACGAGAGTTACTGTTATGGACCACCCAGGGAATGAAAATAGCCACGTTCGGACTAGTGGTATAATTTACCTTTTCCTTTAGAATTCTTTTGGTCCTTATATTTTACTCTAGGCGTTCCAAAATGTTTTGCTCACACATAAATAGTTTAATTATAATAATATGGTACTCGTGCGTCGCGGCGGCGGATAACTGTAATTGATATTTTCAGCAAATAATGGTTTTATATTATTTTATTTACAGTGACAATATGGTTAGAGCTGGCGAGAATCTTTTTGCAGTCACGATAAAATATTGAAATTCTTAGGACGCTGATAATATCTTATTTAAGATAATTAGTTTTCACTTTTTTCTTTTTCTTTTCTTCTTTTGTAAGTTCGGACATCTATTTTATTTAATAAAATAAGCTTTTGTACAAGCCCTTCTAAGCACGGAGCATTAAAAATTGGTTTAATGCAGTGATGTGGATTTCCTAATTTAGCACTAATGTACACCTCTTTTATGCACCAACTTTTTACAATATTTTCGGTCAAATACATTCATTTACGGTCAACCTATTAAACACCACATTTAATAAAACGCTCCTTTGACTCCCTATTTTTGGTAAAGTGATTAAATGGCCAGTCAATGTATATGCTCCTCCTTCTTCAGTTTCGATATCAAAAGCAAATCTTCTACAATACGCTTAGTAATAATTTCAATGAAACAAACCAGTTACAAATCCACATTAATTTCATATCATTCGAACAACTCCAAAAATAACACACCGTTTCTCTTCCAATTGACAATTCAAAAGTAGAAATTAAAAAAAAAATCACAAAAACATTCCACTAATTCACACAAACGTTGCCAGTGGGTGTTTTGCAATGACAGTGTGTTGCCATGTGTGTGTTTTGTTGTCTAAACATTATAATTTATAACTATCATATAGTACAACAATTGTGATATTTCTTCAACTATTTAAAGTTTGTAATTGCCTATTTTTGTCATTTCTTTTTTTGGTATTTGTAGATAGAATCTGATTGAGGAAGATTAACCAGGTATGACAGTTTTTTCTATCTCTTTTCGCTCTTCAATTTAATTGTTAGTAGATGATATAGCTTGATGAAGCTGATTATTTATAGTTTGCTTTCTATGTGTATTTTTTATGCACACCAACTGTTTGATGAATTGTATTTATGTAATTTTCATTTGTAGGGTAAATATGAAGCATATGACGATTCCTCATAACCAAGAGGTGATGTTGTACATGATGATTCCTCCGTTGAATGTGTTTAATGTGCTACGGAAACTAATATCTGAACTTTTTGTTAAAATAGCAGGGTGAGAAATTGAAGCGCAATAACATTGTTGAGATAATTTCGTTTACGCATCGCGCTAAAAAATGATTACTTTTGTTTATTTTGGTGTAGTTTCGTTTGTAATGCCGGTTTTTGCAAGGCGATATGATTGTGAAATTTTAGTTTATAATATTGTTGTTTATGTTAATTCTCCAGCTAATTTGCTTTTTTTTTAGGTCATTATTAAAGAGTTGTTTGGATGATTTTATTAAAAAGATAAGTTTTGAGATGATTTGTTTTAAGGTTAGTTCCTTCTAAAAATAAAACTTAATAAGATGCAACTCACATTATATGATCAAGGCGTCAAAGTGTTAGGTTATTGGTAAGTATCTATGAAAATTTATAAGTTGTTGATTTACAATTTTCTGATAAATTTTGTAAACGAACTTTTTTGTAGCCCGTAGGGCTACGGTGTAACTTGAAATAGTTATTTTCCTATTATCTCCATTCTTGAAGGGTTACGGTATAACTTGAAATGATTTTCATCTAATCGATGAAGGTTAGTTTATTTTCTCAAGGCCATACATGTTTTTTATTTGAGTTATCCAACACTTAACTTTATTTTCATTAAAATGGTACATGACAGCAAAATGTTACAGTCAAAGTGGAAAATCAAGTTCATCGGCTGTTTCTGAAGGTGTTAAAATTATTTCATGCATTTTAACTTTGATGTGGTAAAATGCTCCGTTATATTTCATTTTTATGTGTAGTTGTATTTTGATGACAAGGTTTTTTCGGTACTTTGTTCCATGAAATGTCTGCTTATAAGATTTTGTTTGTGTGTGCTTTTATGCACTTAAACCGTTTGATGAAATGGGTGGTTTAAAGATTTGAAAAAATTAAGAATGTATGAATAGTCATGCGTAGTCACCATGTCACTCATAGCTAAGATAAGATGTTGGACTGTAAAGAAACCTTCTCATTTAAGATGCTTAATTATATAAAATTTGGTTCACATATAAATTGCATTTTTCCTTCTTGGGTTCATTAGAACACATTTCTTTTGTTTTTAAAAACGGGTGTTTGTTTGTTGTTTAAAGGTTCCTTAGACGGGTGTTTGGCTAATGTTGTTTATTCTTACTTCTATCTAAATGATGTTTGTATAATGCTAATTAAAGGGATGTTTGGTTGTTTTGGTTTTTGTTTACTCATGTTTAAAGGGTTTGATCGTAATATTTGTCACAGAAGTTCAAATTTGAGGTGAAAACTGAAAAGCAATCATGTTATGTTTTCCGGATGCTAATAAACATAACACACAACTTTGTAGATGAAAGAGTTCTTTGTAGAGGAAAACATGAGCCAAGTATAGGAAGGGTTTTTGTAATAAGTTGGTTGATAAATAGTTTCTTTATATCTGATCTTCAATTCATAAGGTAATATAACAAAAAATCCAAATTAGTATTAACGGACTACCATGATATTCTTAAGATGTTATGTGGAACAGGTTGCTTGGGCTCCAATCGACATACTTTCAACAAGAAGTTATCCCACACGAGCAATCTACAAAAGGTATGTATGAAAATGGGTATCTTTCTAATGGTTCAAAACATATAAAATTCATAATATTATCCATTTAATCTTTTTTGATTTAGACAAGACGTGTCATCCCTTGAAATGTCTGAATAAGTTCAATCCTTAAAACTTTGGTTCAATCATTTAAGTCTATAAAATATCTAAAAAGATTAAGACGATGTTTGTCTTAGCTTATCAGCTTATTAAAAAATTGGTAAGTTCATTTCTTATGAGCTTATTCGCTTGAGCTTATTGCTTAGCTAAGTTTACAACCTGAAGTAGCATTTAAAATGAGCTTATGAGCTTCTCAATCTTGATATAGGCTCATAACACGTAAGCCCATCATATAAGAACAAACACCTTTAATGAAAAAAAAAATGGGTCAAAAAGTTCATCCTTCAAAGTGTTTCGATGTCTTCTTATTATTTAGATTCAGTTGGTCAGAAAGCAAAACAGATTTAGGCGAACTTTGGCATAAATTTTTGAAGTTATAACATTTCTTTATATGTTCTAATTATTACGGTTTGTTTCTGAATTGAAATTGATAATGTAACTTTGTCAAATTGGATTCAAGGGGTGCGTAGCTATGCAGTTTGAATGTGATATCAATATTCACGGTTGCAGGTCATGGCAAATGGGAGTTTTTTTTACGGTCCAATATCCAAGTTTTCTTTCTATGCTTTTAACCGGAAGTGTTTTTATTTGTGTGTTTATAGATTTACAGTTTCTGAATATTCCGTTTGTGCTTGGTATGTTGATATTTACTAATTATGTGCTGGTATGTGTGAATAATATTTTTCAGGTTCCTATCGATGTTGTTATTGTGGGTATTATGTGCACGTCGTAGCTCAGCGTTTTGGCCAAATGGAGCTTCAAACTCACGGGTATTTGGTTTTGTTGTGACTTTCAAATTTCTTTGAAGCTTTAATCATTTATCAGCTTTGTTTGCATTTTAGGTTGTATGTAGTTCGTTTGGAATGATGAGTGGCTTTAACAGATGAGATAAAGGTAAAGTCTTGATTTTTGTCATGTGATTTTGTACCATTAATTCATATGATCTAAATTTTTCGTTTCTTGATAGTATGAACACCAAGTTTTTTATATAGTGATCTCATTATTCCTTCACAATGGTAAGAATTCCCACTAAACTTCAACCTATATAAAACATGATTCCTGTAAATTCCAGCTTGACCCAATACTTTGATGTAACTGAGTTGTAACATCATAGTTTATTGGTTGATGTATAAACTAAGTATTGGTTGATTTACATGTGTTATTTGTTGTTGTGCAAAAAGAATCACCACTTGGGTTGCGGACAGATTTCAAAATACATATACCGGTTAACAAGAACAAGTTGGGTCGGGAATAGGTAAAAATTTTTTTGGATCAAAGCAATACATTTGAAAAAAAGAAATACTTTTCATTGGGTCAAAATGGGTCAGGTGGGTTGGGTTGCCCTGCTACATGTTGGTTTGATTTTGAATTTCATAAAATACACAAATTACTTGAATTTTTTTTTTTTTGCATACACTGATGTCAAACAGATTCTTTTCAGAGAGCCTTTAAATACAATTAGATTATGTGGCCTTTTTTCCCCATTTGTAGCATTATAAAATCAAGTTTTTGGTTATGTTATTACTATTTTTAAGATGTTTATGGTACTATTTTCATTTTTTGTTTTTATAATTCTTATGACACTAATAAAATATTAACAAAATGTTTAAGGTACTGTTTTACTTTTTTACTTTGAGTTAGGCTGTGTAAGGTTCGTCAAACATCTCATGTTGGTGTTTATGGTCCAAAATGTAGCAGCAGGACTTTTTCGATGGCTGGAGTTTGTAAGACAAACTGGTGGGAGTGGGAGCATTGGCTTTCACCACTGTTTATGGATTTAAAGCCTTTAGCAACAATGAGTTCCTTGCCTCCAAGTGGACCAGCAAACAAGTATATCGATCACTAATTATTTTTAAGTAAGTTGCACAGACACAAGTATTACAAGGAATAAATGTTTGATGTATTTTACTTTGTGGTAGAGCACCGATAATTCATCCAATTTGGGCTTTTCAGTGCTAAAAAACTTGGACATCCCATCTTCAGAAAGCACATACTTATTCAAACACAAATAGTCTCCATGCCGCCTCGCAAGCAGATAGGTATATGCACAAGACCATTTTTTTCTTCTTTATGAACCTATTCAACCAAAATACTATTTGTAGAACCGGCCGCTTAAGGTTGTAGCTTTTTCTATTATTGTTGCCGGATAACATGAAGGAGCCTATACTAAACTACGTGCTTCAAACACTCTTTCTTGGCGGGAAACCGCTTTTTCAAAAAAAAATTATTTAAGAAATGTTGTAACTTGCAGGGGGAACAAAGATGCACATGAGGTCATTATGGCATTGAAATCTCATAGGCAAAACGGGTTAATCATGTTTCAAGTGATTTTATCTTCTCTCGATGTCATTGTTGAGGTACATATTGTTATGATATACAACTACTATTATATAACTTTAGAGCATGGATTATATTGATCTACGTAGTGTAAGTTGGAGGCATTTTAGATTAATATGAAGAACTCAATATCTGAAATGAATAGGTTGGAGTTGATAAAAATTGGAAAGAAAGAATATATATATGAATCTGTTCTTGAACAAAATCAAAAGTGGCAAGTTATCCAAATCACGCAGACAGTGGGCTTTTGTAACACCAATGTTACGTACTATTTTGAATCTTTCAAATTATGGGTTTTAATAACACATTGTCTTTTGCAAGTTTTAGTGAATTAGTATAAGAATTTTGTGTAACATGTTATTTGGATATTGGTTTTTGAATAAGTTATTTGGTTATTTAGGTGTAAATTTTTTTAACAGATTAAAGATAGACATATTATTATCAAGTATAGGTTTTGTTAGGTGTTTTTAATATTTCTTAAGAACTTATATGTGTACCGATTTAGCGAAGTGAATTGTGTAGATAAATCATGCTCGAGGTTATGGGAAATAAGTGGGATTGATAGGAAGGCGTCCAGAAGCAACAATAGTGTAAGTTGGAGGCATTTTAGATTAATATGAAGAAGTCGAGATCTGAAATCAATAGGGTTGGAATTGATAAGAATAGGAAAGCTATAGGATATATGAATGTGTTCTTGAACAAAATCGAAATGTACCAAGTTGTCCAAATCACGTAGACAGTGGGCTTTTGTGAGTTTACTTGAGACCATTGATGGGTGGTTGAAGAAGTAATTGTTTACTCTTTAAAGTTGAATTCTTTCATTGTTAAAGACATGGTGAACATTGGTGTTACATCTCATGCCGTTCAAGATGAAGGGCTCTTTCGCTGCAAAAAGAAGGCACATTTCTATTGTAATTTAGCTTTGATGTATTCCTTTTATTCCTACAGTCAAAACAACTACTAAACATGAGACACTCCATTATTTGAAATGTTAATTGATAAAAATAGTCACTAAGTAGAAAAAATAATACTAACCAACAACCCAAGTTGCATACTCCATTTATGACATCAAAAGTGAACTCGAAAGAATTTTCTCAATCTTTCTGATTGCACTTTTTTGTTGCTATTATGCTTTCGGCCCATGGAATGTTGGGGATATGAGCAAGAGTAATGTTAATAGCTAAAATTGTTTTGTTATTTTTTTTGTAAGGATTTTGCTATATGTACTCATCATAAAAAATAGTTCATACTTTCTTATGTGTCTAATCATATGTATACTTTTAGCTTAGCTATACAATAGCCAGTAGTTAGAATTATTATAGGAGTGTTTGGAAGATGGCATATAGAATACATCAAAGTGGAACATTGCTGAGCTTTTTTTTTTTTTTTTTTTTTTTTTTTTTTTTTTTTTTTTTTGTTCATTAGGATGCATATGCAGCCAGAGCATCTTATGGCGTTTTTGCTTGCTGAACCGGGCACAACTGGATCAATTGATAAACATTGGTATTCTTGCTATTGGATTTTCCTTTACTGACAATGAAAAGGCCGAACTATATTATAGCTATATATTCATTTAGTCGAATTTCCATTTTTTGGTTTTATAAAGATGGTATGTATTTTAGAAATGAATTCTGTGTATATATAATTTTAACATATGATTGTTCTCATGTACTTCTCATAGCTAATGAAAGGCTAAAGAAACATAATCAATACACAGTCTTATTTCCACCAAATGCATAACATTTGACTAAAAAACATACTTCCACTGCATTCGTCTTTTTAGGTTCATTCGGATTTAAGATTGTAAAAACAAGTTTATTATTTTAATAGTTGGAAACCAAATTGTTTATCGTTTTATTCACATATTACTTATTATTTCGTTCACAAAATGCTAAAACTATTTGCGATAATTGTTGTTTGTTAATTTATTTATGTACCTAACTCCTTAATGAATAATTTCTGTAAAAATTCCCGTGATTGCACGAGTCTATAAGAAATTACACAATATATTCAACACTATCTTTATGTGATATCACTTGATGCATAGTAAAGAAATATTAAACACAATCTTTATATAATATTGAGTTATCTTTTTTGATACCAAATAATTTATGTACACTTGATGCATAGAAAAGACATATGTGACGAGGATGATAATATTTCTAAAACTACTAAAAATGTCGTCTACAAACAAATACTTCACGGTTTATGATAAAGGTTCAAGAGGTATGTACAATATACTTATCACATTTTTTTACCATACTTCCTATGTTAATGTGAGAAGTTTACATTTGCATTGAATGTACTATCGAATTACTTGAAAGTCTATCATCACGACATCTATTAAATGGGCATTTTTGCGTTATCAACATGTAGAGAAGTACTTGAAGTTCTATCATCATGACATCTTTAATCGATAGCCACACACACACATCATTTTATGTTCGAGTCAATCAAAAGATAACAAACTAAATTGTAACAAAATAAATTGCTTATCGTATAATTGACGCATTTTCTAGTAGGTGTGCACGGCATGGACATTGCATTGTAAATCGATAGGTGCTCACACACATATCTTGCTACTCAAGTCAATACATTTTGGATAGCCCAAGCTTGGACGTTTGTTATCGTAATTATAACAGAAGCAATTTCTAATTTGATACTGGACGCATTGTCTCATTATTTTTTTCATATTTTAAATGGACATTTTTACGTTATTACTTTTATCTTTCTCATGTTCTCAATTCTTGACTTATTGTTTTTACTCACATCATATACAGACTATTAGGTGTGCATGCCATGGACGTTGGGTTTCAGCATCGATAGACACTCACACATGATCATCTTTTGCTGCTCAAGACTATCTGTTTTGTAGACCACGCCAAGCTTGGACGTTTGTTACTTTATTTGTAAGAAAAGTATTTGTTGGAAAAGATGGACAAAATGTTTGAATGATAATTGATAATGTCATTATGTATACTAATGTGAATTGAAATCAAAATTAATTATTGGTTTATTTTGATTCATGAGACATTAGTGAATGTCATTATGTATACTAATGTGAATTGAAATCAAAATTAATTTGTGGTTTATTTTGATTCATGAGACATTAGTGAAATTAATTGTGTGAATTAATTGTGACCATTTTTGCTCCCTATAAGTTGAGAGCTATCCTCTCATTCTCATTACACCAAGAAAGACACTACTCCTCTCCTTTTTGTTATCAATTATATTTCTTGTATATCCAGTTTGTAATAGAGGGAAGGCACGATTTTGGTTCGCCTTGATAACCCGTTTGTGCTAACGGAGTTATCCGTTGTTGTTGTATCCTGGGAGATAGACGTTCACGATTCTCAAGCACCGTGGAGAGGACGAATCTGTCTTAAGGAAAGTGTGAACATCACACGCCTCAACAGTTTTTCCTTATTGTTTGTGTTCTTGAGTCTCCACGATTAAAAGATTTACGGTATGATTTTCTGCACTTTTATGTTTTCATGTCATTGTTTATTTGTCTCTTGTAGCAATATACACATATATACCAACAGTATTTGCTTATTGTATAATGGACGCATTGTCACATTCTTTATTTCATATGTTAAATGGAACATGGTTACGTTATCAATTTTCTTATCATCTTATTTATCTACTTCTTTAAAATATTACCCGGTGTCAAGGGGTCTCTAAGCAAGTAATCCAATATATTGTTAAAGTTTTTAAAGTACTTGGTTTGGATTGTATCATGTGGTAAAATGGTTATACTTTTGAGTTAGTGGATAATTTAAGAAGAGTATTAATTATACATGTTGAATCGATGTCTTTGTGTTTTAAATAAGGGAGCTAATAAATACACGAAAGAAATTGCTTTGCACAGGGAGAGATTCTGCGATTTTACCCTTCTGCCCTCGAGTTCTTCTATTAATTTTTTATGAGTTATCTTGTTTTTGATTTTTCAATGTTTTACTCCTTTTGTCTCTTCCACTTTATAATCGCTTTTAATCAGCAATGTCCATCTTCTTACATATCCGTTCGTCTCTATGTCATCTCATTATCATCATAGAATTGTCTCAACACAAATTATGAAGTTAACAAATAAGTCAACGATTTAAAACCAATGTTTATACTAAATTGCGATATTGGCTTTTGAATATGTTTTCAAAACACATGATAAACAATAAAAAAAATGGTACATACGTTGTTTATGATTTGTAACATTCGGAACCTTATTTCTGTTAGTGATGTAGCTATTTTAATTTGACGAAAAGGATACCGTTGAATATAATCAAATTATATGAACAAAGTATAGAGTGTGTGTAACACCCCAACTCAAATATGGCAGCTAACACAGCTGGGGGTATTACGCAAAGGGAAACCAAACACATTTATAGCTAACGACCACAACTCGGAACGTTTATAAATGTTTAAACATATCATTCGAGTTTACAAACCATAGAGTTCAAAGACTCTTTTCGATACCTTTTTTCGAGATACTCTTTCGTCTATTTTCGTCTTTCATGAGTTATCGTTCGTTTCGATACCTTTTAGGAGTGATTTTTATCTTCAAAGTTTCCATATAGGACATTCAAAATGTGCGCAATTAATTCGGCCCATGCAACTTCTATATTTATTTAAAACTTAGGTTAAGTCTATAGTTTAGGTTTTATATATTTTCCAAATTTTTAAGTATAGCGTATTGTATAATTATTAGATTAGTTCGTATCGTACGTAAAAGTCTATTTTGAAATTTAGGTCGTTATAAGAAGGGCAGTGATAATTAAGGAAAAGGAAACAATTAGAAATAACGAAAAAGTAAAATTGAGCAGCACGCAAAAAGACAAAATCTAGGCTCAAACACCTAATCATATGTGTAGCAACACAGTGTACAAAGTAACTAGGCCAAGACTATCTCATTGTTGAAACTTTACTTTGCTTTTATTTATAATTTCTTGAGGGAAAATTGAAAAACTGGTTATCTTCTCAAAAAAAAAAAAAAAAAAAAAAAAAAAAAAAAAAAAAAAAAAAAAAAAAACCTACCATTGTCGTAAGAATGCTTGTGGGGGCAGCTGCCCACACTGTCCCCAATGTGGTACCGCCCCTGGCCATGAACACACATGATGGCATTTCTCTAAATAAAATGCTTTGATGTATATAAATGGTCGACGTGTTGTTGTGGCTGCTGAATATGATGCCGACATTGGTGTGGTTGGGTGGTGTGGTGTGATAACTCAAATGAATTTGATTGTTATTTATAGACGCCCAGTGATGAAATTAATGTTGGAGATCTTTGTTATTCATCTTCTTGAAGACACTTGATATTCATCTTCCTCACCTTCAATTCGTGAGATGGTTGGTTTGCCTGCACATAGGTTACATTCAATTTGTGAGATGGTTCCTTTGCTTGTTGCCTGCATAAATCACTTTCAATTTCGTGAGCCATTTATTATGGCCACTTCACATTTACTTCGTATAAGACTACTCAATCTTTTAGTATATAAGATGTGTAAACGTTGGAAGCTAGATAAGTTTTATTAATCTGGTTTACGTAAAAAAAAATAAAAATAAAAATAAACGATTGACCGAAGCTTCAATGCGTTGAATTTTTTACCAAACAAAATATCGACGTCATGTTGTTGGCATTTTATTAGTCAAATTTGACTTTCATCCTTTCACCCAATTTTTGGATAGTATTTTTTTCCCGCCTTTTAAATCCCTACGACATGTCTTCGGGACCAAAAACCATACAATGTTTAGGGCGATTAGTGTTTGATTAATAGTAATTACGTTTATATACCTATGTATTTATCAATTTTATTAAAAAAAAAACACGATTTCTCTATCAATACCAATTTACACGGTTGTTCTTATAAAGAGTGAATGATATTTTTTAAAACTTAAAAAGCTTAAAATTGAGTAATGTTAGTATACTATTATACCCTTAATTAAAAATGCTAACATCATCTACAACTAAATTAATATTTTAAATATTATTTAATTTTTAAACTTTTATCAATTTTTGTTTTTAATTCATAAACTTTTTTCTTACAATAACTACAAATTGAACCTGTAAATTTTGCATTAAAAGTTAGACTAGAATTATGAATTCGCAAATATAATTATTTGCCGGAGGATATATAGTTGTGCAGGTATTCGTCTATTCTTAGAAACGTTTGAGTTTGAACATTTCACAATCATTGTGACAAGAACGTGTGAACCAGAACAATTAAATAAAGTTGACACTTACCAAACATCCCACAAAAGTCAACAGTTTATTAATATAGCCCAAGTTCTGCATTTCAGATTGAACTTAGATCAAATCCATAAACAATGAAGAAATTTGAACTTGTTTTTATACCTGTGCCTGCTTCTAGTCATCTAACATCAGCTATCGAGTTTGCAAAGCGTTTGGTTGATCAAGATGAAACATTATCCATAACATTTCTTATGATCCTCTTGCCAAATCAAACTGATCTTGATCCAAAAACCAAATCTGTTGCTGCATCACATACCCGAATAAGATTTATCATCATTCCTCCCACTACTACCAATTTTGTTACTCAAGTTTCTTCATATACGCCTATTTCGATAGAAAAGTTTGCTACCATCTTTATCGAGAGCCATAAACCTCAAGTCGAAAAAGCTGTTATAGAGCTGGCATCAGATGGTGCAACACAACTAGTTGGATTTGTGCTTGATATGTTTTGTACTACCATGATTGATATAGCTAACAAATGCATGGTCCCTTCATACATAATATTTACTTCTAATACAGCCTTTTTAGGGTTTTTAAGTCATCTCCCGGTACGCCATGAAAAAGTTGGTGGTGTCGAGTTTTATCCATCGGATCCAGATTCAGTTATACCGAGTTTCGAGCATCCTGTTCCTACAAATGTTCTTCCAGGTGCTGTCTTGGACAAAACTGGTGGCGGGTACGAAGCTTTTCTTTATCATGGTACCAGGATCCAGGAATGCAAAGGAGTTATAGTAAATTCGTTTGTTGAGCTTGAGCCATATGCATTTGATTCAGTTAGAGGAGGCTCGCCAACTGTTTACGCAGTAGGTCCCTTGCTTGAGGACAAGAAGGAATGTAATTCAACCGGGTGGATCGAGATCAAGAATTGGCTAGACAATCAGCCTTTAAAGTCGGTTCTTTTCCTTTGCTTTGGGACTAATGGATGTTTTAGTGAAGCACAGCTAGAGCAGATGGCTATTGCACTCGAGAGGAGTGGTCACAGGTTCTTGTGGTCAATTCGCAAGCCACCACCTAAAGACACACTTGGGGCTCCAACTGAGTACACAAATCTGGAGGATGCTCTGCCAGATGGGTTTATAGAAAGAGTGAAAGAGCGAGGGATGGTTTGCGGTTGGGCACCACAAGTAGAAGTTCTAGCCCATGGAGCTATCAAAGGCTTTGTGTCTCACTGTGGCTGGAATTCCATCTTGGAGAGCTTGGTATACGGTGTTCCTATTGCGACATGGCCATTGGCAGCAGAACAACAATTGAATGCCTTTGAGCTAGTCAGGGAGTTGGGGTTGGCTGTGGAGTTGAGTTTGAGTTACAGAAGCAATGGGACCGAGTTGGTGATGGCAGATCAGATAGAAAAGGCTATATGTTCATTGATGGACGATGAGAACCCGGTAAGGGAGAGAGTGAAGAAAATTAGTGAGAAAAGCAGGAAGGTATTCGAAAATGGTGGATCGTCGTTTGTTACACTTGGAAAATTTGTTGAAGATTTGCTACAGAATATTTGTTAGTTTTATGTTAAATGATTACGCAAGATCTTTAAAAGAAAAGCTGTTATCAAAATGATTTTGGTTTTCTGGTTTGTTAAAGTTCAGTTGAATCAACACAATTATATATTTGAATATACAGGCATTGAGTGACTTTTGTTACAGATTTAGCAGTTACTATTTGGGATAGCTGAATGTTTGTGATGTTTAGTAGATGCATAAGGTGTTATAGTCCTCTGTCTAGAAAATAGGCCACGGGTTTCACCCATGTTGACGCTGGCTCAATGTCCCAAGAGAGACTAATCTATTTGTCCTGTAACGAATCTAAAGACCTTAACAACGGACTCTATATCGCCCAACATTCACACAGTTTGCAGACTTTTACAAAACTGATCGAAAAGGAATTATTGAACATTCATTTTCAGAGCTTGAAAATTTACTATTGGCTCCGTCCTAGCCCCACCAACAGTCTACTCGGTTGCACCCTTGGTTTACCACGCCAACCATAGTTTGTCCACTGACTTGACTGAAATCAAGAACGGCTGAAAGTTCAACCTCCAATGTCAGCGCTCTTCCTTTTTTCTGGGAGTATGGGAAGTTTTAACAAGTCGCAGATAGCTATTGCGCGCACTCGATAAATGTGATCGGTGGCTCTGATGGTGCATCTGCAAGGCACCACCAAAAGATACACATGGGGCTACAAGTGACTACAAGTACTGCCAATTGGATCTATACAAAGGGTGAAAGAGTGAGGGATGGTTTGTGGTTGGGCACCAGTGCACCACAAGTGGAAGTGCTAGGGTCATGGTCGTTTGCTAATAAATTCAGTTTTTATTTGTTGGTGAGGGAGTGGTGATTAGCTGTTGAGCTGAGTTTGATTTACAAAAGCAGCGGGAATGAGATGGTGATGGCGGATCAAATAAAGAAATCCATTAATTTTTCTAGTTCACAGGTTCTTGTTATCATGTGTGTCTAAAAACTTGTGACCTTTTAATAACCTGCTGCGCCTCCGCTCCCTTAAGAAGATATTCCATAATATGATCACCAGCAATGTCTAGCTAGAACGTTGTGTTGAAGGGGAAATATGTGTGTAATTCTCTATTGTTTGGAAGATGAAATGCTGATGTCCGTGCATGTTGTGAATGTGGTCTTTTGCATACGAGCATCACCAAAATAATCTTTGTACAATGTGAATCTTATGTTTTTTAGATATCTATATGATGTAAGTTCATGTTATGGATTAATTTGGTTGTGATAGAAACATTTTCAAAATTAAAGAAATCTTAACAAAGAGGAATTGAAGAGCAAAGGAAAACATATTGTAAACACCTTAATTAACGGTAGCCATCCATCCAAAACAACTAGTATAGTAAACATGATAATCAAACAAGCAAAAGATATCTCATTTGAGACGGGGGAGATCAATTCTAACAATGTTCCCCATATAATCTAAGGATGGGTCATCCTCAAATCCATCATCATGTGACTCTCCAACAAGCTTCTGTATCTTTAACTCAAACTCCCTTTGATCTCTTTCCATCATCTCTTTCTGCAATCTTGCCATAAGAGCCTTCCTATTAGGATCACGAACAATTTCACATTCACATTTACGAATCCCATTATCTAGAGTAAGATCCTTAAGAGCTTTTGTTGTCTCTTGAGTCATCTTATTGATATGTCCAGATCTAAAGAAGAAAACCCGACATTACAAACACAATTTTACATACTTAAAACACATTAATTTATAAATCTAATATAATCATTGCTAGGCTAGGGGTTAAGTTGCAAATGCATGTAAGCAATAATAATCATACAAACAAAAAGCCATAATGTACACAAATCGAAGTTCAAATTTGTCAGTATATATATTGGTTACACTCCGTGTTATGTTATAACATCGTCATGTCACCAAATACCCTATAACACTATAAAAAACAAATACACCGCTTTAATAATAGAATAAAGGTAAATAAAACAAAATAAAAAAAATACACCAGTTCTCAGCCCATAGATCACCAAATATAGCTTTGTACCTATAACAACAATGGTGGTACCACAACACGTACAGATGTTACATGATAACTTTGATTCTATAACACCACGATACCTTGTGCTCTAAATACAAAGTATTAGTAACATCAAACTAAGCACACCTTTTATCGGTTAAAGCTTCCTTTGGCTGGAGTGATGCCATATTGAGTTACCTTCGTAGATAATTCTCTCTATGTGCCCAATTGCAAGACTTACGAACCAAAATTTACTTTGCAACATAAATACGACTATATATAGGCTAAGAATCGATCCCATCTTATTGGGTTGGGCTTTTTATATTATTTTATAAAACCAAAACAACATATCAAAGCTTGACCCTCCTTTTATGGATGTGGTTGTAAAATAATCGAGCCCATCTTATCTTTTATATAATATGAGAACTCACTTTTGGTCAAATCGAGGGATTCGATTAACCAATGGGAGGGCTTCATTTTAAAATCGAGGCCTCTCATCAATGTTCTAAAAGGCGTGAGGCGTGGCGTGGCGGCACAGCCACGCCTCAAGCCTTACGCGCCTTTGCGAAACCTTGGCGTTTCTTAAGACGTGCTTAAGGCGGCAACAAAATATTATGAATTTATGTATTTATAATTTTATATCATTTTATAAGAGGAATTTCAAATACTAAATCCCAAATCCCAAATAGCCAGGCCCAAATACGAGGCCCAAGTAGGAGTTAAATTTTGAAATTACGAGGCCCAAGAAAGAAATAACTCAAATACTTGAAATTCAAGCCCAAATCCATAAATCCCCTAAATGCTTCTAAAAATGGCGCCACGCCTTAAAAAAGGTGCGCCTTTGCACGCCTTTTCGCGCCTTATTCCACGCCTTTTCACACGACGCCTAGACCTCACGTCTTGGTCCATTTCGTGGCGTCGAGGCCATGCCTTGGCGCGCCTTTTAGAACAGTGCCTCTCATTAGTTAATTGGTTTTGCAAGCGAGAGAATGTCGGAGCGCCAAAAGTGTTTTTTTTGGTGCCTCACCAAACATAGACGTGTCAAAAACGTGAATAAAAAACCCTTTTGGAACCGGGTGTGTTTTCTGAAACTTTGGTGTCCCGCTCTGGCAGTATGAGAGGCACCTTCTAGAATGTTTTAAAAATGATTGTTATCCTCTCTGATATCTTTTCTATTTTTGAATTACGTGTTATCTTCTGGCCCACGGTTGCGAAACCCTAATCCCGAGCCTATATATAGTCGCCCAATATGGGTGCTCATTGTTCATCGGTCTTCTAATCGTTTTGTGTTCGTTCTTTTATTGTAGGCGAAAGCATGTTCATGATTTCGGTTTCTGATTCTGCTAGCGTGTCTGGTGAGTGCAAAAGTTTGAGTTATATTTGGCTCGATTATTAGTTTATGTATAACTTTTGTTTTGTTTCCGCAGAGTTTATTTTCAGGGTTTTAGATCCAGAAAATGATCCTAAATTATGTTTAGGGTTTATGCTACAAGATTTAAGGTAACAAGCTAATTATAAATTTATTTAAAATACTATTATGTTGATTTTTTTGTTGTTGATTTATATAGATATGTCACAATCCCATGCACATATTTGTGTGACTTGGCTTTTATCATGGTACAACATGATACATGTTATTGTAAGTCATCAAAATGATTAATTAATATATCATTCAATTTTATATTACTTTTAGATTAGGTGATTTAACTTTGCTAAAAGAATATGATTTTCACGTAACAAGATGTATTAAAAAACACTATTTTTACTTACGTGATATATCATATTATTCTTAATTAATGGTTTATATTTTTCCCTTTTTCACAGCTTGAAGGATGGTGATGATAATGAATTTGAGATTCTCAAAATGGCTGATGATTTATATAAAATAGGGTTAAGAAGGTAACCATGGAGCACAAAAAAGGGTTTTCTGATGTTTCTGATGAGGATGTGGCTGCCGAGGAAAAAAACTTATAACTTTTTAAATTTGTATTCATGCGGATATGTTTGCATATTTTCCACAAATAAAAATGGATTTAATGTTTACGTTTGTATCATTTGTGTTTAAGTGACTTTGGTGTATATAAAATTTTTCTGGTATGTTATAAATCCCAAATTATATGTTTCTGTTTCGTTATCTAATGTTAACCAGTTGTACCATATAATGTTTACATTATATTTTTCTTTTGGTTGTGTGTGTCTCTCATGTATCTATATCATATATAAAGCATGAATGACTCTCTCTCCAAAATTTTAAGACTTACAAAAAATTAAACATGGTTTACAACACTTTAAAGCACCCAATTTTCAGAATTACAACAAAATAAGCATATTGTACAACAAAATAAAGCATGGTGTCATTTTAAGACCAAAAATCTATCAAACAACATTAATGCTATTAAAAATACCACATCACCAAAAATTGCAACCATTTAAGCACAATGTACAATAGCTGCAACCAATTTTTAGATTTACAACAAAATGAGCATAGTGTACAACAAAATAAGCATGATGTGATTTTCAGACTTATTTTTAGACTTACAACATTAATGCTATTAAAGTGGTCAATGACTATAATGACTACTACTTACAAGAAAAGAAACATATTGTACAACACTTTAATGCACATAATTTTCAGACGTACAAGACAAGAATGATAGTGTACAACAAAATACCACATTAATGCTATTTAATGTAGTCAATTATTTAACTGGTCAATAACTACAATTAATACATATATTAAAACACCCCTTACAAATACAAATTATCAAGCATATTGTACAACAAAATTAAACACAATTCCTGCATTAAATTTCACTACTACAAATAATAAAGCACATTATACAAATATTCAAGCCCGAATGGGCAACGGGCCAAATGGGCTCGAGCCCGAACGGGCACGGAACAAACGGGCTCGAGCCCGAAGAGGCACTGGCCAATGGGTTCGAGCCCAAATGGGCACGAGCTATACGAAATTCTTGATATCCGTAAATTTGTTGTCAAAAATAACATAATAAACTAAAATACATTATTTATCGAAAAAATTTATTTCAGGGTACCCGCCACTGCAACGCGCGGGTACCCTGCTAGTATAACTAATTTATAAAGATGTTTTTGATTCTTAACTGATCTGGGCGGACTTAGTTGATTGTGTAAGAATTGAATCTGGTGTGTTATATTTTGTTCACGCAACGTTATAGTATCAGAATCATATGTATCAGAAACCTAAATATGTTGTATTTCTTGGTTTATATGATGTTAATACATTGACGTCAAGTGTCTAAAAAAATATTTCACATTATAATTATTTATTATATGTATCTTTTTCGCATTAGACGTAAAGTTCCTGTTTGGGAAGACATTGTTGGATGTTTTATTTTTGGCAATAGTTTTATTGGAATACCCGTAGTATTTACTATTTAACGCTTATAGGTATACTTAACCGACTTTGCTACCATTTAGTGCAAAAGATATTAAAAAATACTTCTCGAATTTCAAAACACATTAAATTGGATAGACTTTAATCCAAATCTCACAAACGAAAACATGTGTAACTATGTTTATTGCACAATTTGCTCCGAATTTCCGGCTTTAGTTGACGACAACCTCAATCATCATCTAAAAAAGTAAGTTGTAATCTAAATTTTTAAATTGTGTGTGTCAGATACCCTAAACTTGATGTATTTTTTGAAATATAGTTTTCATGTCGGGCTTGGATCAAAAATGTTAAATGTTTGTGATTCGCGTGAAACAATCTTATTATAATATAGTAGTATAGTATCGAAATGATCCGCGAGAAATACGGATCACCCGAGTCGTATCCGAGTGAAGGTGAATGGAATCAAGAATATCGATTCGTGTAAATCGTGTAGTGAGAAGTGGTGAAAAAGAAAATAGTGATCAAATAATTAAAATTATGATAAACAAACACGAATTATGCAAGGGGTACAAGCTAAGGATGCACTAAAGTTAAAAACGTAAAAACGGAAAAGCAAACGCGTATATTTAAAACGTAACGTACAAATTTAAAACGTAACTTTCTAAAAATTTTAAACTAATAAAATAAATTTCCAGAAAAAGAAAAATATTTTTTTGACTTTTTATTAATTTTTTATGAATTTATTTATATTTTTGTATTTTTTTTTATGATTTAAAAAGTAAATAAATGTGAAAAATAACTTGAAAAATACAAATTAAGTTTGGAAAAATCTAAAATAACTTGAAATTAATTTTGAAACAGAAAAGAAATTTTTTTGGCTTTTTCTTTAATTAATATGAATTAAAAACTATTTTTAACTTATTTAAATATACTAAAAATGCAATTAAATTTGAGATTAATCAAGAAAAATGAAATTTTACTTTCTAAAATTATGAAATGACTAAACTAATTTTAAAACAGAAAACTGATTTTTTTGGATTTTTATGTAATTTTCAGGAATTAAAATTGATTAAAAATTAATTAAAAATGCTTAAAAACTAATTTAAATTATAAAAAGTATCAAATAAGCTTAGAAAAACATGAAAAAAAAATTCAGAAAATTATATTTTATTATTAAGAACCTAGGAAAAATAAATTGGACAGATTATTACACACTAATAAGCAGATGGACACAAAAAGCTGTTTGAATAAGCACTAAATGATTAGCAAATAAGCACTTATGATCACAAGAAGCTCAGGAACAGTAGGGACAATATCAACAAGCATGAAACAACTTATGATAATCAGATAAGCACTCAAAGCAGCCCAATAAGCACATAAGCAGATGCAAAATTGGGACAGAAACAGTGGTTCAGGTCCCCTACTTTAAGCAGTATAATAAGCACTCTAATAAGCTGATTTTTGGAATTTTAAGGGGGCAAAAGCAAGATGACCAATCAGAGAACACAAAAATCCTAAAAGCCCTAATTCTAACTATCCAATTGAACCCCAATTTGACCCAAGTTCAGCAACTGTTCACACAGGCTAAACTGCAGGTCTGACTTTTATATTGCTTCCTAAGTTTGACCTTTGCCAATTTCAAATGCTCAGATCTTACCCTAGATGTTGTTTAATGATGATGTAACACTCAGCACACAAGCATGATCACAAATCACTCAAATGACAACCAATCAGATTTACAGTAACACTATTAGCAAGCAACAAGGAGATTTTCAAACACTTTTTGACTTTTTATATTATAGTAGCAAATTTTTATTACTAATCTGACTTTAATATGACTAATGTAACTACAACAAGCAAAAGCTTAAGCAGAATAACAACTAGAACATGCTAATCAACTCAGAACCAAACACCCCTTTAACTATATGATTACACTACCACTACTATATTAAACCTTAATCCTACTGATTTAATAATCAATACAAGTCACCTATCTTATATTAAAACTTATTTAGCCAACAAAAACATCAAAGAACATCAAGAACATAGATTTGCAGTTGAGGCTAATATGAAACAGTAGGTATACAAATTTTTACTATAGCACATAAAAACTGAACACAAGCTCTCAAATAACTCAAATAAGCAGTAATAAAAGCAAAGCAATAATAAACTATACTATTTAAGCTACTGTTAAAGAGATGTGTAGAATTATAAAATTAAGAAAAACTCACAAGAGCATCCCCCCTCAGCTCAAACAGAGGGGGTTCACTAAGCTTGCCTGTCTTTATGACAGGCCAAGTGGACACCTTTTGGCTGCCTACAACTCCACAATAAGCTGAGCTTACTGAATAAGCTCAGGTTGACTTTTGTTGACTTTTAGGAATATGAGATGTAATGAATTAATAAGCTTACCACAAGCTATGACAGCTTGAATAAGCTCATATATAAGACTAAAAAGCTTATTGAAGCCGGATTTTATGTAATAAAGGTAAACATATTTCTGAATTTTTTTATTTTTATTTTTTGGTTTTTATAACTTTGAGTGCAGAAATTAGTGAGTAATGATTGTAAAGCTAAAACAAGCTTCTGAGAAGCTAAATGAAACAAAGAGTAAGAAAAGTAAATATCTTTTTTTATTTTTCAGATTTTTTTATTTTTTTGAGTTTTTTTATGAAAATTTAAATAGAAACAAAGAAATAAACTTTTAAAAGCTATGAAATTTAACAAAAGAGATTATTAAAGAAGTAGAAAGCTAGGACAAGAACCTTTAAGCTAAAACAGAATTTGAATGATTCTACTAAAAACAGAAAATTTAAACATTAAACAAAGAACTTTTATTTAAAAACTGAGATTAAATGAAAGTAAAGCTAAGAATACATTATGAAATGAATTTGACAGCATAACATTACTAAAAACCTACACACCTAAAACGTATCCAGGGGGTTATATAGGAGAGCCCAAGTGAGGGGTGCTAGGGTTACAGAAGGATCCAGAAGCTCAATTGTGGCCACAAATCTTCAATTCTATCCACAATGTTGTCATCCCACCTCATTCATAGCCGTTTGATTGATTTTATCCATATGCCACATGACTTAGACCAATCGGTGAGCTTCAATTTGCCACATGGAGGAATGATGTCGACATCTCTGACTTGTCAGACCTTCCAGAAGGATTATACCTCGTACTAAGGATCTTGGTAAAAGTGGAGGTGCAGGGTAACTCTGTGGGGAAGAAGCACAGTAAAAGAGTGCCCTTTATTTTTTATTGTTTGACTTCGTGGGTGGATTTTGACCGGGTGAATTATTCAAGGTTGGGTCGGGTTTAAAAAGTGGTGTGGTGATGGGCTTGTGTATTTTGGGCCAGCAGTGGTGATTGGGTTTGTGTTTGTATATTTTGGATTTTGGGTTAAGTTATTTTTGGATTAAGTGGATGTGGATTAGATTTAAGTAGTAGTATCAACCAAGGGACCAAATGTGTATTTTCTGAAAATATGAGGACCTTTGCTGCCAATCTTCAATACTAGTATCCAAGGACCATTTGTGATTTCTCTTGATTGTTGAGGGGTTTTTGATGTCAACTCTTCAAAATTATCTTTAAAGGACTAATTTTGCCAATCTTAGAAGTCGAAGGACCAAATGTGTACTTCCTTCAAACTTTATCTTCAAGGGCTAAATTGTACTTCTTTGAAACTTTGAGGACTCTTTGGGATTTTATGAGCTTTTATTATGACCACTAGCTTCCCCAGCTCCGGCTATTGACACTTTTTCAAATCTCGTGCTCGTTTTGTCATTTTCTCGTGATTTTTCGTCCTTTTCTTAAATATCCGTTCCTGCACATTAACAAACACAAAAACATACATTCTTTGGCAATTTTGGTTAGTTTTTGGTTTATTTGGTCTTATTTTGGCTCAGAAAAGGTGAGTGAATAAGCACTCACCAGTTTGCATTCATTATGGTGGAAGGATTATAACCGATAGGATCCACATTTTTTATTGTGGTGGTGATGAAGTAAAACTACCATCAATAGAAGTAAAGTACATAAACTTGAGTTTTATTGAAGATTGGATTTCAACAAACCTCAATGAATACAATATACTTGAGAAGTTGTATTATAGAGTTCTTAGCAAGCAAGCAGTGTTTTCGGTAGATGGTGGTCTTATGCCTATTGAAAAAGAAACTGATCTTCAGATTTTGATAAGTGCCTAAAACAATGAACATGAGATCGATCTGTACGTAAGTCATAGTTTTTATGGTCCAATTTTTTACAGTCAATATAATTGGTTCGATAGGGAATGGATGCGTGATCTGCGTACATGGCATGCGCATATTCCAATGATAGAAGCTGAGCAGTCTTATATTGAGAATACTGATGATAACAATAGCTCAGAGTCGGTGGGAGTGAGTTCTGAACATGATGTTGAAAATAATCAACAACTGCTAGATTTTGACTCGAACACTGTTGGAGACAACTCATCAGAAGAAGAAAATGATGACATTGAACAAAAATTTTCTTATGATAATTGGTATCGTGAAAGATATGGTATATAGCAAAAGTATGTTATTGGAAAAATGTTTAGATTAAATGTGGTTTAGTAGTTTCTTATGTAGACGTATTTTTTTAATGATAAATTGTCCGTGTATTTATGTTTTGACGATTAATTTATTATTTAAGAGTGTGTTGATCCCTTTTTTTTGTTTGTCATTTGTTACTTTATTGGGTCGTATGTATCAGAAACATGTTCATATTATGGTTACTGTATATCTAGATTGTATAATCATAATGCATTTGCTACAGATGTATAACACAGTCATTTTATATTATTTGTTTATATTTTAGATGTTCTACAAAAGGAGGAAAACATGCACGAATTAGTTTAAAAATTTTAAGTTGCTACAAAGATAATGCAAAATTTCGAAAACTTCGTGATTAAAGTTTAATGGGTGATTTTTTAAGAAATTGACCATCTAATATCAATGGAGTAGAATAATATTTTTTTGTATGTATATTTTACGTAGTTAGAATATCTTTATTCTAATGTCGTGATTGATATAGTTGCTTAATTTGTTATTAAGTCTTAATTTAAATCTCGTGAAGTTATGGGTAAGTTTGTTATTCTTTTAAAAACGATCATTTTGTTCGGTGGTTGTAAAAATATACCTAGATTATGCTATCCATTGGAATGTGAATACAAAACCCTAATATGAATCTATATATATATTCGCCTAATAAGAGATATATTTTCAAAATTTGTGAGAGAATGTCTGACATAAACCCTAATTCAAAAAACCAAGCCAAGACCAATGAAGTTTCACCAACTGAAAGTCTTGGTGGCAAAAATCCACAAACCGAGGTTCATTATGATACAAACAAAACCATCCAGGTAATAGTTATTTTTTATAATTAAGTGTATTTATAATAAAAATTTTCGTTTGTTTTATTTCAATTTTTTTTTACAGACGATGAAGATTTTGAGACGATGTTTGATTGGTTAATTAAAACGTATGGATGCAAAGTGCCAAGTGTTCGTGATATCAAGAAATTGTCGGCTAAATTGGACCACGCGTTAATGTTAGTTAATCAGATGCGTTCTGCTGGTCATGACATTGATGACGATTATATGGTCAATTTGGAAATTACAGAACTCATAAATTAAAGCACAAACAATCAACTTATGACATTATTATGTTTGTTTTAACTTTGAATAAAGTTTAGTTATGTATATTACACATATGACGTGTGTTATTTATTAATGCTTTTTTCATGTATTATTAATATTATTTATATCTATCAAAAATCCTACAAGAATCTAATAATGACACTCGGCACTGTATGTTTCAGTCTATACTATTTCCCGGTGGCTACTATTCGATTGATGTTTGTCAGTGATAATGGTCTAATAGCCGGTGTTATAGTTTATAGTTATCCGATTTGTAGTTGAATAATAATTTATCGCGGATTATTTATTTATCACATACGTGGCTGGTTAATAATTTACTATTTTTTAAAAAGTGTTGATAAAATACAAATGTTAATCGTTCTTTCCCAAGGGTGTGTTTCTCCTTTTTTTAAATTTCTTGTATTCAACCTCATAGTTTCAGATATAGATTCATGTTTGTTTATGTTTATCACATAGTATGTGGTTGTAGGTTTTTCCCATTGATTAAATTTAAAAATCGTACATACACTTTGACCATGGTAGACTGAAATTACAAATTAGTAAGCCACACAAACTTCCCAACGCTACATCATTTACTATAGATAAACCGTTGTCACATAATGACGCCTTCATTGAAGAGCACGACGAGCATCAGCCAACATCATATTCAAGCGGTCTAATTTATCCTCTTCCTCATCAACTATCTGTCTCATATAGAAAACACCGTTAGCTGCTTGAAAGCCCCTTGCTTTCCTCAAGTCTTGGATATAGTCTTTTCTCTGACAGATGCGTTTTACCTGTTGTGCACAACGTCTTTCTAGTTCAGTCACCCCATACTTAGCCTCAAACACCTCTTTGTTAAATAAAACATACAACTGATCATTTATAAAGTGAGAATTTGCAGCGAAAGCAAGTTCTTCAAGTAAAACTGATTGCCTAACCATTTTTTTAAACTTAGTTTATTGGTAAATAAACACAAACAATGAATCGAGAAAAGTAAATTTCTTATATAGGAATGATTAATAATATGCCATTAAATAATTAATAAATGTCTTGGGCAGTGAAAAGTCGTCACTGTAGATTGGAAATGTACTATAGACTATCAAATCAACATTTTTGAGCATTACAACTCATGATTATAAATGGTCACTGAGGTTGACCGGATCCGTAGGCATTTGAAACCTTAATTACAGAACTTGGTGAAAAAAAAATTGGTGACTAAGTCTGCAAAAACCGGCAAACCATAGTGACCTTTTTTTATAAATGCACCATATCCTAAAAAGTTATGCATGTAGTCTTTTTTGGTTTCTCATAAATGGACCTGCTGACTTTGTCTTCTAGTTCCGTCCCTGAGTCGACCCAAGTTCAAACACCTTTAATTTTTTGAACACCCTTAATTCTATAGGTGATGGTGAATATTAAAACATATATTAATAAATAAAACGCAGCGGAAAACATCACCTAACAAGGATCCATATATCATATGATCAATCAAATAATAAACAACAATAAGGTTATACCTTTGTGGCGTGATCGGTAGAATCGTATGGAGACCGTCACCAACAACACGAATCACCTATGAAACCAAGTGATCAAAGGAGATCACCTCTATGTTTTGTCCACACTACACGTCATATAATCACCACCCGATGCTAGTCTTGACCTTGTAACTCTACTTGGAACCATCTACAATAGCATGAGTCAAGAAGAAGATCAAAAACAAAACCCTAGATGGGAATTGTTTTGTGCCGTCACTTCAAGAGAGAGAGGAGGAGGGTGAACGTTTTTCTTGGTCAAAAATCAAGTAATTGATTTGATTAGATTTCATTTGATTA
Source organism: Artemisia argyi (assembly GCA_030686995.1). Lineage (NCBI taxonomy): Eukaryota > Viridiplantae > Streptophyta > Magnoliopsida > Asterales > Asteraceae > Artemisia > Artemisia argyi. Next base: position 66,395 of record JARVZY010012403.1, on the reverse strand, counting down.
AATCAAATCAATTCATATCAATCTCCAAGTTACACTAAGCCCTTTCAAAGTTTCATTCCTTTCTCTTAAGACCCCTTAAGGCCGGCCATACTAAGGGCCCATAGTGGGCTTGCTTATTGTTGGTCTAGTCCAAAAGCACTAAGTCTAACTTAGTATTTAATGGCCCGTTATTGATCCCGAGTTACGTAGTCGTTTATATATTGTAAATACGATAAATACAATCTATAAAATGGTGTCTCTGTGTATAAGTGTGTGACCCCATAGGCTCACATATGTCTAGCCATATAATTATTTATTATGACACGCATACTCCAACAAATTCAAAAGAATAAATACGCATCGGTTTGTTTTGTATAAAGAACACATCCCTTGATCAAAATAATATTAATTCATGAGATTCTGCTCCTTGATGCCACATGCTAAATTATCTAAACATGTATATAGGATCATGTAATTACATCACAACAAGAACATCAAAGTAAACTTATTTGATAGTAAAACTGCCTAAAGATTAGAATTAAATGATGAAGTTATAACGCTAGGGTTAGTCAATTATGGTTTTGATGTCAGTAAATCGATGGATGGGTTCCTTGTTGGGAATTCTGCTAAGAGAGAATTCTGCTGAAGAATCTGCTGATGGTTTCTACTGAAGACACAGATTCTGCTTATAGTTTAGTTTCTGCTGAAGTTTAGTTTCAGCATTAGTTGTTTCTGCGGATATAGTTTTTTCGTGTTTTATGTAATATAGTTAGGATATGCATGAGTTTATTTAGGAAGTGATAATGCATATCTTTTAGAAGTTTTAGAATATACGTTTCTTGGGAAACGGTTTAGGGTTCCTTGTGTATAAAAGGAACACATGATTATGTATTGATGACATTTTTAGAAAACACTTTGACATTTTATTAAAGATCCATAGAGGATCAATTGTTCTTAGTATTAAAACTTGTGTTTGTTTCCGCTTTAAAATACAAGTTACAGAGATTATCTATTAGTGTGTTGGTGATTACATTAACATAACTAACGATTCTAGAGTGCTCAGAAGATCTATCAAGGTCTTAGTTTCAACATAACACACCATAGTGTGTTTTCTAGCTTTTAATCAGATGCATATACGTATATTAGATGCATTTCATGATTTCTCTTGTTTTTTGTTCCTCTACACGTGCCGAAATCATGAAAATCAATTTGCACCATCTATACATCAAATTAACTTTCGAAACTCAAGATGTTGCATCTATATGAATAGAAATGCATCTAATGCAAGTCGTTGGATCTCAAATGCGTGGTTTTGGTCACTTCTCACCACTTCTTATTTTAATTTACTTCTTAGTGGATCCCTACTATATATATATATATATATATATATATATATATATATATATATATATATATATATATATATATATATATATATATATAGATATGTATATATACTCACCACTTCTTATTTTAATTTACTTCTTACTGGATCCCTACTCTATGTATATATATATGTATATATATATGTATATATATATGTATATATATATATGTATGTATATATATATACATATATATATACATATACATATATATATACATATATATACATACATACATATATATATATATATATATATATATATATATATATATATATATATATATATATATATATATATATATATATATATATATATATATATATATATATGTTAATGTTAGTTGTATGACCAATAATATAAAATTTTATTTCATATGTTCGCGCATCTCATCTTTATATAAATGTTATATAATCTTATTATTTTTTGGTAAAATATTCAACTTTCTTTATAGGGTTTCTTATTTTAGGTTGCGGGTGTTCAAAAGATATATTTATTCGGATATTTGAAAATTTTATCCGACTTAACTAAAAATTTGGTTTTTATGAAATGCCACTTTTGAACTCGTACAAAACTTTTCCAAAAGTTATAGATTATTCAGATATATAAAACTGTTACCCGAAATTTTAGATATCCGAATTGAAAAAATATAGCAAAAATAATGGGTCTAACATAAAATAATCATCGCAAATTTTGGATATCCAATTTTGTGATATACTCCGTAACTATTTATTGACAAGTCTATTAAATTATTCAAATTAACAATAAAAAATTATTGTCGAAAATGTCAAATTTCCATATTTTCGCTTTAGACCTCAAAACACCATGAGACGACTCTAATACCATTATAATCGTATATACCTCTTTGATAAATATATACTCCATCCGCCTCAATTTTGTTGTCCACGTTTCCTTTTCGGGATGTCCCAATTTAATTGACCACTACTAAAAATGGATTGGGAAGTTTAACCAAGCTTACTATATTACACTTGTTTAAATTATTATTACATACCTTAAAGAAGACTTTAATTAATTACCTAAGGGCAAAATTTTCATTATGTCAAAAAGTAAGAAAGAGAATGCTGTGAAAATATACTTTTCTTAAACTGTGTGTTTTTTGTCGGGGGACAATAATTTTAGGACGGATGGAGTATCTTTTAAACTACTTTCTCTAAATTCATGCGGTAACTATTTAAGAAATAATTTCAAACTTGTAGAAAAGATGGCCATCCAATGAAAAAACCAAAAACCGAACCGGTGTGGGGTTTGGTTTTAAAAAACATAAAACCGAACTTTTGATTCGAGGTTTGACGTTATCCAAAACCCGCACCACACCGCCGCATTCTCACCCCTATTATGAGTTGCTTTGAAACACAAATGTCATAGTTATGGATAACTATAACATTTGTGTTTCAAATCAACCCGACAAAAAAAATTGTGTATTCCTCAAAGACAAAGGTTTGAGGAAGGCATACTGCCTGCTTGGATGTTACTGCATGACTCGAACCACCAACTACTAATTAACCGTTCTAAAAAAATCAACCCGACGCGTAGCAAAATAATCCGTTAATCTGTAACTCAATCCGTCCAGTTTTTCACATATGTTAAAAAGAAAAACATCAAACAAATGGACAAGTCAAACACAACAACTGTTAATGATTCACCTTCGACTAAGGGGAGGGGTCACCATACTCTCACTTTACACATCAGCGTCACATCAGCTTTCTTTCTCCTCTCACTCCCTCTCATATTTCACCCGTTTTGGTCACTTTCCTCTCACCTTTTATTAAAATACCCACTTTATGTAACAATTCGCATTTTCAGGTTAACTTTTATTCCCGAAAATTTCACTATTCATTTTTACTATTCACTTTTCCGAAATTTGATTTTTATTTCATATTCTCGTATGATAAATCATTTCCATGGCAAAATAAAAGTTTGGCACTCATCAGATCATTTTCGCGAAAGTTATTAAGGAACTACACGTTTTAGGGTAAAACATCATTCAAAAATCCTAAGCACAACTAAACTCGACCGCGTTAATTTTTCCCGCATCATAAAAATGTTTGATACACTCATGATTTATTTGAGAATTAATCATGACCGAGAAAAATGTGACCAAATAAACCTCGGCTGTGAGAAACAGGAATTTTCGTTTTTAAGCACTTTTACTTAGCCGTAACCTTAGCCTATACCTGCACCGCGTTTCTAAGACGATTTGAGTTTTCAAATTTTTGGAAAATGTCAACATATTTTTCCCTTCTCCTTTGACCAAAAATCATTCCTTGATTTTATAAATCATTCATTGATTTTTAGGCTTACGGTTTTATGTCTAAAAGACATTAAATACCAACCGACACTAGACTGAGCCCAAGCTAGACATTATAGGCCATTTTAATTCATTATAATCATATTAGAAAAATCACATTTTTCTATTCTCAATTTTACGCAACTTTCGTATGTTTTACGTTTTAAGCGTTTTAAACTTATGTTTCCAGCGTTATCAGCGTTTTCACGATCCATTAAACTTATCACTCATTTTTATAAGATAATAATGAGTATATTGATGAGTTTAATCATTCCTATAAATTTCATATTTTTACGATACCCGATTTTAAGTTTCATGACTTAACGACTTACCGTTAACGATTACCGGGACTAAACAACCTCCGTAAGTCAAGATAATGACCAAAGCTTACATACTTATCATACCACATCCTATTTAGACGTTTTATAAGTCAACAAAACAAGATAGGAAGCTTACATGGGAAGATTGAACACATGTGCAAGTAAACTTGGCAACCAAGCCTTGAAAAATATCCTAAAAACTAACCTCCTCAATGAACCTTCCTAGGCACCTTCCTTGCACCTCCTCTTCATGCTATAAAAGCAAGGCTCATCCCTTCTTTTCTTTTCATTGCAAACAACACACACATAATCCATAAACCTTGATCTTTTGATTTCCAAGTTATAAGTTACATACCAAAGTTGAAGGCATAGTTAGTCTCTACATAAATCAAGAGTTTGTTTGGTGATTCCATGGTTGAATTAGGAGCTACACAAGGTGTTAGGGGCTGAGGTTAAAAGTGTTTTCATAAGTGTTATGTAAAGGTTAGCAAGGGTTTGCAAGAGTTGTGGTGAAGGGTTTGCAAGCATAGGTTTAGTGTCTTAGTTTCATACTTGACTTCCTTTCCTTAGAAAGCCAAAAGTGGTAAGCAAACCCTAACATATTTTTTTACTAAATATCATTTTCATGCTATTTATATTTCATTCATACTATATATTGTCTTGTTATTATGTTCATGATGTATAAAATTGGTAAAACAAGTTATGGTATATATATATATGTTAACTTATATTAAGAAAACAAGAAAACTAGTGACTTTTATGGAGAACCACGACCAAAATAGTATAACTATAATATTGGACACTTACCTACTGTTAAAGAGGACTTAACAAGGAAACCATAGCAATTTGAACCACCTAAAACGAGTACACGAGTCAAAAGTTATGACCATTTGAAGTTACCAAAACTTTACGGCAAAACTGCCAAAATAGTTTCTGTGACAGGACATAAAACACGAAAAAAGAGGCCTTTCTGCCCCGTTTCATGAAAAAGTTAAAGCACGAAAGTTGTCCGAATCACGTTTTCTTCAAAAACTCAGGTGCACGTCTCCAGAAAACCAATAACGAATGAGATTTTTCTCAGTTTATTAACAGCAATTTTACATATATAAGTCACTATATAATGGTTATGGTTTATAAAGACCAAGAGGTCATATGACCTAGATTCAAGACCACAACTATGGCTAAAGCCAAGGTTGAGTCTCAATACCATGGAACAATGACCAAAGGTCATGGCAAGGCCATGACTAAATGACCACATAAACTTACTTAGGCGAAAACATGAACCAAAGAGTTGGCGATAACTTAAACATACAATTTGGATCTACTTCATCTAAAAGAACCATGAGATATTACAAGTATTTGTCATACAAGACTTAAGAAACTCACCCTAATAACAATCTTCATGTAATCATAAACTTTCCTAAGTTTATTCAAATATTGGACATGTAACTTTTCGGATCAAAACTTATATATATATATATATATATATATATATATATATATATATATATATATATATATATATATATATATATATATATATATATATATATATAAGTTTATATATATATATATATATATATAAGTTTATATATATATATATATATATATATATATATATATATATATATATATATATATATATATATATATATATATATATATATATATATATATATATATATATATATATATATATATATACTTTATCAACTTCTACAATAGTAGGGAGCCTCATGTGAGGAGTTCATTATGTAAGCCGTCGAGATGAGTTGTGGATTTACGAATTAAAGTGTCCTGGCTCCTCGAACGTTTACTACATGACTTCTGAATTATGTCGGCCTGAACGGTAGTAAACGATATATAAACTATACATATTTCATGAATCATTTCTTTTCAAAGACTTACACTGTACATCGTACCACATCATGGACTCAATGCAAGATATATATATAGGCAATTCTTCATATTCTTAGACATTATTCCAAACCTAAGTTGCAACAATTATTCTAGGTTGCTCGTAGAAGTTCTTACGGCATATCCATCATTCTCATTATACATCATCCAACTCAAGGTGAGTTCATAGCCCCACTTTCCATTACTTAATTGTTTTACAAACCCTTGGGGGGAATACATGCTATTTTAATCGAACACAATGCTTTCAAATTGTATGCTTGCCTGATTGTTTTATTATCACTAAGTACCAGCCTTGCTAAACCGAGATCCCTTATTATGAACCATTTAATCACTAGCAATAGTGAGCGCGAATATTGTGAATAGGCCTATTGGGATTGATGAATCCCATTTGTATTGACTAAATTCATACAAATGCATTAATATTTGAGACATGGGTATGACAGCAAAGTACCTACCGGGATAAATCTGCCGATCGATATTGGTATACGTTAATGTTTTGGTGTCATAAGCTTAGTAATGATAATAACTGTTTTGTTTTCCAACCATTGGTGTGAGCCTATAACTCACACTACCAACATATTGTGTTCAACCATTAAACAAACTCTATGAATATCACTCAACCTTTGTGTTGACCTTTTAAGCATGTATTTCAGGTTCATGATGATCAAGGATGGCACGGAAGGGCACGGATGTTCAAGAGGGCTATAAATTTTATTATTATTCAAAAACTCATCTAATGTGATTTGTAAACTTGGAACCATCTAGGACCTCATTTTGTAATCTCTGATATTTATATAATTTGAATGATAAATCTTTTAAAATGACTCAATTAGAGTTCGTTTTCTATTATTGTGACTATTGTCCCGTCGAGTAACACTCAGTTTGAATTCCGCTGCAACCATGAATTGGGGGTGTTACACTTTATAAAAATACACCTCAGTAAATACCCCACACACACTCACAAACCAAGTATATATATATATATATATATATATATATATATATATATATATATATATATATATATATATATATATATATATATATATATATATGTGTGTGTGTGTGTGTGTGTGTGTGTGTGTGTGTGTGTGTGTGTGTGTGTAAAGCATGCACGGTTCCCGACTAGTGACCCGGTCACCATTCAAACACTTATTTTTGCTTATGGTGGCGCGAGACTATGGTGAGAAGAATGGGGTCACGAGTGAGGTGAGGCTTCTCTCCCCCTCCCTCACCTCTTACTCAGGTTAGCCTTATAATATCGTCACCTTTCTTCATACAGTCGTCACTATGTGTCACATGTTATTTAACCTTATCAAAACACCAAAACAAAAACACTAAAGTACATATCATCTAATCAATAATGTGTCCACTACCACACATAACAAAAATAAAACAAAAACAAAGTTTTTCTCTAGCCTATATTTTGTGTTGATTTTTTAAATAACCACTATTAAAGACCGATTACAAAAGTAGACCTTAGAAAGTAGTGTTACAGAAATTGACGAAGCGAGCAAAATGGGTTTTCTCGCCCATCCTAGATGAGCAACACGTGCAAGAATTGGACGGCTCAAATATGGCCACCACCTCGTGAGCGAGCATTTCCTTGCTCGCCTCTAGTTTTGCTCGCCCGAAAATGGTGAGCATTTCGGTGCTCGCCTAACTTTGCTCGCCCAAAATGAGATATTTAATGCAAAATATGTGGCTAAAATGAATAGTAGAGCAAGCACTTTGCTCGCTCAAATGGTTTGCTCGCCGTTTTCTTGTGATAAAAATTTACTATTTCGTAGTTTTAAAAACATAGTACATGTATCAAATGTTTGTTTGCTCGCCATTTGTTTTAAATGTTTTTATGATGGGGGCGAGAAACTACTATATAAATAGTAACATATGTAGCATTTGCAGGTTAAATGTGGGTAGTAATTGTGGGGTAAATACAACTACCATCCAATTTTTAAATAGAGCGAACAAATGATAGGGCGAACAAAGGGTTTTACTCGCTATTTTTTGGTCTTTAGCACGAGGCGAGGAAACGTAAGTAGTGGGCAATACCATTTGCTCTCCATTAATTGAAATGAGTGGATGGCGACCAGCCACGTCATCCTGGCGTGGAAACAAAATTGGCAAGCAAATATCAAATGCTCGAAGTGTTGATTTTGGTAAACTTCTTTGAAAATGTTTATTCTTATAATTGAGTGTGAGAAGTGTTTTTTGTAGTAACTGATTTTTATATTTTTCCCAAGCAAAAACCAACTAAAAAGCATGTCAACCTTACCTCAATTTGATCTAATCATTATTGGTGCTAGTGTTATGGGCAGCTCAACCATGAGTATGAACTAAATGGTTTTGAAAGCGTGCAAACAAGTGTTGAGATTGAAATGCGCATCCATGTGGATAAATTAACCCCTTGTTCGATTATTAGAAAACAAACAACTTAATTTACTCGGCTTTTATGACTATCTACTTATATTGGGGTTTAACACTTCTCAAAACAATATAACGGATATAATAAAAGTCGATGCAGTTATATTTGAATTAAGTAATTAAGCAATCCAAAAGTCCTAAACTTAAAATCATAAGGTTACTTAAACAACATAATTGAGCTATATGCAAACACCATTTCTTTATGTTAAGCTTTTCTCTTCTTCTTCTTCTTCTCTTTTTTTTTTTTAACAAAATGCTGAGTTTTTCTCAAGAACTAATCTTAGGTTGATTCTCTTTAGCACAACTTATCTAGGGTGCATTTTATGTCCCCGCGTAATAGCACACTTTCCTAACCCTACTTTAGGGGCGTAAACATATCGAATTGAGTCAAACTTTGGCAGAGCTCTACTCTACTCGACAATATTATATTCGGATCAAGCTTGACTCGATCTCTCAGCGAGCCTCTATGCTAGAAGTTAGAGCTTAGCTCGAGAAAGTTTGAATTATGCTCGAGTCCAGCTCAAAAAAGCTTGATATATATATGTGTAATGATTTTTAAATTAACTAAAATTGAATATATGATAAGATTTAAATTCGACTTGAAATCGACTCATAAATACACAAGTCTTTAAAATTAGTGTATTTACATACAAGCCCTTAAAAGATGCATACTATATATTAAAAAAAAAATACATATGTGACAAAAAAAAAAAAAAAAAAAAAAAAAAAAAAAAAAAAAAGGCTCGACAATAACTCAAATCGAGTCTATATAAGCTTAAATTCGACTCGTTAAACATTTCGAGCGCACTTTTTGAGCTCGAGACTCAAAAATCTCGGTTCAAATGAGCTCGAGTCATGTTCAAGCTCGAATATATACTACATATAATAAGGGATGACTCTCTCTCCAAATTTTAAGATTTACAAGAAAAGAAGCATAGTGTACAACACCTTAATGCATATAATTTTCAGACGTACATGACAAGAAACTTAGTGTACATCTGCACATATTAAAAAAACAAACAAAACACCACATTAATGCTATTTAATGTAGTCAATTAATTAACTTGTCAATAAATATAATTTATACATTTATTAAAACACACTTTACATAAGAAATACAAAATATCAAGCATATTATACACCAAATTAAATAAATTTTTTTGAATGCCACTAATACAAATAATAAAGCACATTATACAAATATCCAAGACCGAACGGGTACCGGCCAACGGGCTCGAACATGAACGGGTACGGGCTATACGTAACTCTTAATATCCGTAACTTTATTGTAAAAAAAAACATAATAAACTAAAATATATGATTCACAAGAAAATTTTATTTCAAAATATCTGCCGCAACAACGCACGGATACCCAGTTCCTTAAAAAGAACTCTGACTCATTTACACCTGTAACCTACACCATGACAGCGCACATTAGCACCAACAGATTAACATTCACATGACACAAGTCCAACACAACAACCGTTAAATATTCATATTATCATTTGTCACCTTTTCAATACTTTGTCACCTTTTTCATACAGTCGTCACATGTAATTTAAGTTTTAACCTTATCAAAAACAACAAAAACAAACATTAAAGTACATATCATCTAATCAATAATATAAAGAAGTTTTAATCTAGCCCATATTTTCCCTAAGCAAAAACCAACTAAAAAAACATGTCAACCTTACCTCAATTTGATCTGATCATAATTGGTGCAGGTGTTATGGGCAGTTCAACTGCATACCATGCAGCAAAACGCGGTCTTAAGACGTTACTTCTTGAGCAATTTGACTTGCTCCACTATAGAGGATCCTCGCATGGCGAATCCAGAACTATACGCGCAACTTATCCTGAAGCATACTATGGCCCTATGGTCATAGAATCCGAGAAACTATGGCGTGAAGCTGAAACAGACGCTGGTTATAATGTATATTTTAAGACTGAACAGTTGGACTTGGGTCCGTTTGATAATACTTCATTGTTGGCTCTGATTGCGAACTGTGGGCAGCAAGGGATTAGTCATAAAGTTATGGACAGTAAGGAGGTGCATGTTAAGTTTGGTGGCAAGGTTAATGTGCCTGAGGGTTGGGTCGCGGTTGTGAGTGAAAATGGAGGTGTGCTTAAGCCTACTAAGGCTGTTGCTATGTTCCAGACGCTAGCGGTTAAGTATGGGGTGGTTGTGAAGGATAAGACGGAGGTAGCTGACGTGGCGGTTGATGAGGAAAAAGGTGGTGTGGTGGTGAGAAGTGGCTCGGGAGAGATTTTTTATGGGAAGAAGTGTGTTGTTACTGCGGGTGCTTGGGTTAGTAAGTTGGTTAGGAATGTGAGTAAAGGGGTGGTGAATTTGCCTATACAAGCCATTGAAACGACTCTTTTTTACTGGAGGATAAAAGAGGGGTGTGAGGAGGATTTTACGATTGGTAAAGGTTTTCCGTCTTTTGCTAGCTATGGTGAGCCGTATATTTATGGGACGCCTGCTTTCGAGTTTCCTAATTTGATTAAAGTGGCGGTTCATGGTGGTAGGGAATGTGATCCGGATAGTAGAACTTGGAGGCCTGCTAAGATGGTTGTTGAGTATGTGAAGGAGTGGCTTAAGTTGACGTTTGGTGATCGGGTTAAATGGGAGGATGGACCGGTGATGAGTCAATCGTGCTTGTATTCGATGACACCGGATGAGGATTATGTGATTGATTTCTTGGGAGGTAGGTTTGGTGAGGATGTTGTGGTTGCGGGTGGGTTTTCAGGCCACGGGTTTAAGATGGCTCCTGTTGTTGGGAGGATTTTGGTGGATTTGGTTGTTGGTGGGAAGGCGGCTGCGGTGGAACTGAATGAGAAGATTAAGTGGTTTAAGATTGGACGATTTGAAGGGAACCCAAAAGGAAACGTGAAACATTTTGAAGATCAAGTTCGGTTTAGAGAAGTGATCTCTCGAATGTAAATGTCATCCCTTGTAGATGATAAATAATGTTCAAAGAGTCAGTCTCCAATGTAAGCCTACATGGGCTGACAGTCGTACTTGTTGACATTCTTTTCGAATTGGTAGATTATCAATTGCAGGTCGTTTGCGTTTTGCAAGTTTTTGGTTACAGGTGTCTAGAACTTAAACTAAAATCTAGGTGTATGAAAACATAAACTACTCGAGGTCAAACAATAATATTCTAAAACATTGATAAAAAAAAATTAAATGATAATAAGACACGAATCAGCTCTGACAAAATCAACTAAATGTAACCCAAAACTCCAAATAATGGTTTAAATATGACACAATGAAAGATAATTCTACCTTCATGAACTTCTTTATCTTCGATTATATTTCTTCTCCTTAATTGCTATGCTAGACTAAACCACTTAGTATTTGTTAAGGATTGCAAGAAACATGTTAGTGTATGATTCTATTTTCCTGTTGATTCTTTGATTTATTGCATGTATTTGCTAGGTAGTTAAAAACTTGTTAGAGAATCCGTCCTATCTTGAATGTTATCTAAGGGCATGTTTGGTAAAAAGAATTGAGAATTAGGAAATGAAAATCAATTCATTTCTTATGTTTGATACCTCAAAGAAATAAAAATGTGAAGAATTGTAATTCTCATGATTTGGTTCTTTTGTATTTTGTGGAGAGTTGATTTCCCATCTATTTGGTAAAGAAATGAATTCTTTGTACAACTAAATAATAATAATAATATATTAATATAATAATAATATATTAATGTAATAATTATTATAAAATAATAATAATAATAATAATAATAAAATAATAAAATAAATAATAATAATAATAATAATAATAATAATAATAAAATAAAAAAATTAATAATAATAATAATAATAATAATAATAATAATAATAATAAAATAAATAATAATAATAATAATAATTTAGTATAATAATAATAATAATAATAATGATAATAATAATAATATTTTAATATAATAATAATAAATAATTATTATTATTATTATTATTATTTAATAATAATAATAATAATAATAATAATAATAATAATAATACTGATCGATTTCTTTAGTCAATTCTCTAGTGTTACCAAACACTGGAATATATATTTAATTTCTTTGAGAATTCATTTCTGTGATTTGATTTCTACACTTGATTTCATTTATCTGAATTTCACCCTACCAAACGTGCCCTAAAGCAACTTATTAGATACTTGAGTTATAGGTTACTTATTCATCCGTACTATGAGGTTAATCTACAAGTCTCTTTAGTTAGAACTGGTTATTTCATTTGTACTAGATAGTTATTGGTGTATCGAATCTATCTGTACCTGGGCACATTAGGCTATTAGTGGCATAGACTTGTGATTAATAAATCCACATGATTGATAATTAGGAACAAAATGTATTCTATTAATCAAATCGTGACAAATCAATAGCTCGAATTAGAAGCTAGCAAGGAGTAGTACCTCCTAAATAAGTACACATTTACCTCCCATTATTCGCACCAAAATTGTCCTTTTCTTGCATTTTTAGGTTAATATTTATTTAAAACAAATCTCCTCAAAACTTTTACTTGCTTTTCATTAAAGATAAAATACAAAAATAATCATCTCTCGTCTTTAAATCAAGTTGTCATACTCTACGAACACAACAACATACTACACTACAGTCTATATATATATATATATATATATATATATATATATATATATATATATATATATATATATATATATATATATATATATATATATATATATATATAATGAGAAGAACTTTTAAAATGAGAAGGATGAGAAATAACTATAATCACATATTAGAGATGCATCGACTTGAATTAGATGCATCCCTAATATTTTAGATGCACACTAATATATTTTTTAGTTAAAAATCAGATGTATAGACATATATTAGATGCATTTAGCAAGTTAGGAAAATCCTATGTATTTTTCATCATCTGCGGGTCAAATTTGTTGCAAGTACTACTTTGCATCGTTTTAACTTCAAAATTACTTTTGAAACTAGTTAGGATGCATGTAAATGAATAGAGATGCATCTAATTCAAGACGACGCATCTCAATTATACGGTTATAGTTATTTCTCATCCTTCGCATTATAAGTTTTCGTCTCACTGAATCCTTACCCTATATATATATATATATATATATATATATATATATATATATATATATATATATTCCCCTTCTTTAGATCAAATTACCTCTCTATTCTCTTATAGAATGATCATCCCCTGTCTTGCCTATACTACCCTACAGTGGTTAGGTACACCACCTAGAGGGTTATAAAACTTCATATTTACAACTGCCACGTCACTTGCATTTGGTAATGATTATGAGCTAAGCTTGACCTGGAAGCTCACATAAGATGGCCTGGAAGCTCACAAAAGATAGCTTGGTAATCTCTATTATTAGTCCAACATCATATCATTAGCCCATAATATAATACTAGACTGAGGGGGACTTGATAGCATAGATATCAATGGCCCAACCCCATTAAGCACACGTCAAATTTGGCCCATTACCAACACTTGGATATGCCCAACCCAACATACAAGTGTTCCCAAGCCGCTCATGGCATGGGAAGAACTCTCTAGCCGCTTAAAATGCATGCATAGATAATTGTCATCCAACTATCACCTAACGGTTATGATATGGTACCTGATGTGTGACAATAGGAAGCCCACAACCAAAACATGGAGCACGCACGATCATGTATGAACTGCAGTAATCCAGGAAAGAATGTCACATGTCATACCTCTATGCCCATTAATTGATCAACACATGGCCTATCCACAGTCGTTGATCATCCACATGGGGTTTATCCAAAAATCCTGGATACCATTCTATAAATATAGATGTATCACACACAAGAAGAGGATCACTCTTTTCAATTTTTTCACACACCGTGTACACACATACTTGGTTTGTTTGAGTGTTACCCCAGCCCTTTATTTTTAATCATATCTTGAAGTCCTTATCGTTCAATAGGGGAAATCAAACAACGTTAACACAGTCATCCTAATCCAATCATAATCACGTTTTATCACATCATACATAAACACCATATAATATATTGAAGTAATTCAGAGATTGAGTTCTTCATAAGTTTATAATCACTGACCTTTTAACAGACATAAAATAGTAGAATCATATGAAATAGTATGAATGAATCATTAAACTATTACTTTATTATGATCGGTAGCCATTAATTCATGTGTATATTCATGTACTCATGAGACTTTGAATGGTTTGTTTCTTACACTTACTAATTTAAAGTAAAAGTATCCCATGATGTATTATTTAATTATTAGTTTTGAATTTGTCATGCAATTTCACTATTTCAGGATTTCGTCAACAAAATCATTGATTTGCATAATCACATGACAACTAATCTATATCTTGTATCAATTTAATGTATAACAAAATCAACCACTTGTGATATCTAATTTATATATTGCATCACTTTAATCAGTTGACTAAGAAAATCAATCATTCAATTAACGTATAGTGTACCCTACTTCAAACACCCCTAATTCCAATGATATAAATATGTGTCGTTTTATTTTGTATAACAACACAACACCTTATCAAAATAATATTAATTAATGAGATTTAAACCGCTCTTCATGCGACATATTAAGTTAATTAAACATTTATAGGATTAATCTCACGTAATCACATTATAACAGGAACATCAAAGTAAACTTATTTGATGGTAGAACCGACGCAAGATTAGATTTATATGATGAAGTCATAGCATTAGGGTTAATCAATTCCAGTAGTGGTGTCAATAATCTAATGGAGGGATTTCTCACAATTGTGTGATTGTTAATTGACAAGATGCTGATTATGAGTTTGTTATGGTAGTTACTTTCATCAAATAATTGTCATTTGATAGTTAGGATAAGTTATGTCATTAAAGCATAATTAAAGGTCTAAATGATCAAAATGCCACATTAAAAAGGATTATTCGAACATCGAAGTGCAACGTTTCTCGTCTTTCATCTTAATAAATGCGTAAGAAAATGTATGGATTTAGTACCAAGTTAAATGGGTAATTTTGTTACAGGTAAACTTGAAACAGTTGTCGATAACTATGACATTTGTGTTTGAAATCAACACGACCCCTAACAAAATAACCAGTATAATCAACAACTCAATCTATCCAGTTTTACACATATGTTAAGATGAAAAACATCAAACGCATAGACAAGTCACACACAACAACCGTTAATTATTCACCTTATATAATATTGTCCCTGATAGTTGTTAAGATCTCGATCTAGCTCTTAAAATCTTCCAATTATACCATCTCATTAAGCAAAAGCAAGTCAATCTTTCATAGGATCTTAAAAGGCATGGGATATTAAGTAAGATCTCGATCTTACCATAGGACCATAAGATCTTGATCTAATTCGATCCTACTTCCCTTTAATTGACTTACTAATAAATTATAAATGAATGAATTTGTTAAAATAAAGCAATAAAATATGTGTGGATAATTATAAATGTTTTATAAGAGTAAAATATATAAACGTTTAAATCCAAAAATTCATCGTCCTTAATCACCGCTTAAATTTTTAGTATTTTAAACCATTACCCATTGCATTTTCACATTATTATAAGTTTGAAAACTCTTTTTTTCTTGAATTTGCTATACAATAAGCTTTTAACATGAATTGCTATACATATAAGACATTTAAACATTGAAGTAGGATCTTCCGATCTTGCTAAAAAGAAAAATGATCCATAATAGGATCTCTATCTTGACAGCCTTGTTATCACCTTTCTTTATACAGTCGTCATTATGTAACACTTGTAATTTAACCTTTTCAAAAATGCCAAAACACATACACTAAAGTATATATCCCGGTATGTGTGAAAACACATACCTTTTCTTGACCAAAAACGGACTTAAAAAGACCAAAAACATATTAAAAATGCCAAATATATGCTTGTTTTTGTGTTTGTGTATGTGCAAGTAACGGATATGAGAAAAGGAAAAAAAGAAAGACAAAATGGACAAAAACCGAGCACGGGAATGGAAAGAGCACGAAAAAACAAGTCTGACGGCACTTTCATTTATTTTTGAATCGGGCCAGAACATGCTTTAAATGATAGGTCAAATTATCTATTAAATGGACTGGGCCAAATATGCTATAAAAGAAACCAAACGCTCCATATTATTGAAATGTTTGCTAGCTCAGCTAGCAAACAATCTCAACTCTCACTGCCACGTGGCACCACCTCATTGGTCCACGTGGTGACCCAAATACAGATTTGACCTGACCCGGTCCATTGACCCGACCTGACACCTTGACCAGCCCATTGACCGTTGACTGTTGCCCCCCGGTGTTGACCAGCCATTGACACCTAGCACTACCACGTGGTAGTGGGCCCCACCTGAGCTATCACAGCTTGTGGGTCCCACCTCCTGACGTCATATGGCGGGGGGGCCAATCAGATGCCACCACGTGGCGACGGCGCATTAATGACTAATCATTGGTACGAGGTTTGTGCAGGCACGGCGTCGACTTGTCTGACTCACATGTGTCAGTCCGAGGTGGCAGGGTTGCCTTGTCAATACGAGGTGGCAGTTGATCGGCCAATCAGAGCGTGACACGTAGCGGTAATGATTTTTCCTAAAGTGTTTAAAAAAATGCACAAACACTTTTCCTAAAGTGTTTAAAATACCAAAAAAAAAAATAAAAACCCAACAAAACAAATCGTGAAATCAATTGTTTTCGGATTACTTTTAGATTACAACCTATACAAGGGTTTTATGGATGTTTTGACATTAAATTGCTAACTGAATAGAGATCCATTCTTCTCCTCCGCCACTCTGCGAGTAGTTTAAAGAGGAAACGAACATCGATTAACGAATCGATTTACATAAATATTGTTTTTCAAATTTTTCTTAATTATAAAACCCAAAAATATTTTCTTTTCAAAATTTGTTTTTCATTTAAATTTTGTTTTTCTTCTATCTTGATTTGTTTTTCATTTATAAAAATCCAAAAATAATCTTCTTATTCCTCTTATCCATTTAATTATATCCCTTACCCTCTATCCGTTTAATTTTTCTTTATGTCTTCATCTTACCAATATGGTTGTGAATGGTGCGGGGGATCTCAAAATGGTGGAAATTACCCCGTTGTAGCATTGTAAATTCGGGAAATAGGTTTTTCTATGACCAAAATCCCTACAATGAAACAACTAATTTCTTTAACCAACCCCCACACCATGAGATGGAGACATATTCTTGTGAATATTATGGAGGTCCTCACCAAGGTTTTAATTGTCAAGCAGGGAACATGTTTGTCTATGAGCAAGTTCCATGTAATAATCAAAACTTTGGTTATAACCAATATCTATATAATTCACCGAATCAATCACAGCAATCGCACTGTTGTGAGTATTGTGGAGGACGACATTATAACTTCGATTGTCAAACAAGGAACCCGCTTGTCTATGAGCATGTCCTTGTAACAGTTATGACTATTCTTATCTTGACCAACCTCCACAATACCATATGGTTCAAACACAACCTCAGCCATTTCCTCAAGAATTTATCCAAGGTTTTCAAGCTGTAATAAATGATCTTAAGGAAACTTATGGAGAACTTCTAGATGATGAACAAGCAGCTAGAGTAAGTTCCCAATATTGTAAAACTTTCATTTACAATGACGAGGATGAGGAGTCTATTCAAATTGGGGAGTTTTATAATAATTCATCAGCTACTATCACACCCTTCTAGAAAGAAAAAGAAGATAAAAGCATTGCAAAATTATTAGCCGAGGAGCAGATGCAACATATAAGAGCTTTATATTCTAATGATAAGGCCGACGATGATTATGACGAGGATTATGCACCTGAAATTCTTGAATTTTCAAATAAACCTCCGAGTGGCAACCCCACTCCGTCTTCAGAACCAATCGTCTCCAACTCTTCACATCTTTCCCTCACACCGGTTGAAGGAAGTCATTTCTTATTGGATGAGTTTGATGCTTTTCTTGCTAATAATGATTCAATTTCAACAGGAATTGATTATGCTAATTTTGAACTGGAGGGAGACATTCTTTTACTTGAGAAATTATTGAACGAAGAACCATCACTTTCTCTCCCTCCGAAGGAAAACGAATCCAATCCTCCAAAGGATATTGATGACCTTGTTTTAGTTCCAAGGGTTTCCAAAATATTCAATATGACTATCACAAATCCTTTGTTTGATTTCGATTCTAAATTTACTCTAATTTCAGACAATCCAATCTTCGATATTCATACTAAGGAAAGTGATGAGTCCAAAACGGAGACTATAATGGACAAGGTGCATATTGATAGCCCACAAAGAACAACACATGTCCCACCTCCATATATCCCTTCGGAACCCGAGGTTAAGGATTTACATCTTAAGATTGATTATCTTCTTGAGGAGTTCGCCGATGAACTCGCTCACATTTATCCCATCCCCCCAAGGGATGATGACGATGACTTTGAGGATGAAGAATTTTTCATAATTGTTATCAAGATCATTCTTCCATTCTTCACATATGATGTGACTTCTCCTCTCCTTCATTCCTTCGGGAGTGAGGATACCATCTTTGACCCTGGCATCACCTCTTTTATCTTTTAGAGCCGCGGGCATCTCATTGGAGTTGAACTTTCATGTGTTTTAGTGTTTTTCTAATTCTCGTTTTTCGTAGTTGTTTGTGTATGTCCAGGATTGTCCCGAATTATGAAGACTCTCGTGCTCATGGTTATGTCTTTTCTCCACTTGAGTCTCATGTTTCAGTGCTTATATGGGAAATCCAATATCCTAATCTAATCGACTAATGTTTATCTTTTGTCATACTTATTAAACGGCCTTAGATTTTGCATAGGATGACTTTTACCCTTAAAACATTGAGGACAATGTTTAACTTTAGTCTCCGGGGGGGGGGGGGGGGGGGGAATCTTTCGATTCAATTTGACCTTACACTTTCACTTTGCTGTTTACTCACGCAACCCCGTTTTCCACTAAAATTTAAAAAAAAAAAATTGAGTTCACCTCTTTAAAAAAAATGATGAATAATGACGATAATAAGTATTTTGACATTTGTTGACTTTTCATTGGTAAGAGTAGGAATAAAATTTTGACTTGACTAGGCGTGTTGAGCTCTAGCTTGTCCCCTTAACGTACATAATCGATAAGCTTTCACTAGTCTTTTATACAAGGAGCTATAAAACACGAATTCCTTTTAGGAGTTTTCAAGTTCCCATAATCGACTTTATATATGCGTGGCTTGATTATTTGACTAAGCATTCTCATATCTTATTAAAATGATAGGGCTATTTACAAGTTAGATGCTAAGCGTAGAGTAGTTAGATCTCTTTAGAGCTCATCGAAGCTAAATTGTGACTTTTGGCTCCCATAAACTTGTTTCACCTAAAAATAAAAACTTAGGAATAATTAAAGGTGTTAGGTTTTGGCAATAATTAGTTTTCTCTCGTTCCTTAGAAAATTCTTGCTTATGAAAATTGGGTACACATCAAGGTACTGCCAGTGTTATGGTGTAATAGGCAACTGATTCCTGATAGTACATGCTAATGTTTCTATTGCTATAAACACCGTAGGACTTGGGATTTGGCGCAAGTATGTAATCATTAAAAATCAAAAGACAAAAAGTTCTCTGATTCTTGACGGTTAATCCCGTTGTTTCGGATTTCAAAAAGGCAAAGGAAAGTCCCAAGGTCATAATAAAAGCTCCTAATTCTTTACGACTAAATACCGTTGTATTAGTTGTAATAAAACACAGCAATACCTTAGTCTAGGGGATTTTGGTATGTGTGAAAACACATACCTTTTCTTGACCAAAAACGGACTTAAAAAGACCAAAAGCATATTAAAAATGAAAAATATATGCTTGTTTTTGTGTTTGTGTATGTGCAGGTAACGGATATGAGGAAAGGACAAAAAGAAAGACAAAATGGACAAAAACCGAGCATGGGAATGGAAAGAGCACGAAAAAATGAGTCCAACGGTACTTTCATTTATTTTGAACTGGGCTAGAACATACTTTAAATGACAGGTCAAATTATCTATTAAATGGACTGGGCCAAATATGCTATAAAAGATACCAAACGCACCATATTATTGAAGTGTCTGCTAGCTTAGCTGGCAAACACTCTCAACTCTCACACGATAGGTACCGAATTCGAATCCCAGCTAAGCCAAAGTGAGTATTAATACTCACTGCCACGTGGCACCACCTCATTGGTCTACGTGGCGACACGAATATAGATCAGACCCGACCCTATCCTGACCCGGCCCGTAGACCCCTGTCGTTGACCAGCCATTGACCGCGTTGACTTTTCATTGATCAGTGACATGTGGCACTGCCAAGTGGCAGTGGGCCCCACCTGAGCTATCACAGCTTGTGGGTCCCATCTGCTGATGTCATCTAGCGGCGGACCAATCAGGTACCGCCACATGACTGCGGCACATTAATGACTAATCATTGGTACAAGGTTTGTCCTGGTAAGGCGCCGACTTTTCTGACTAACATGTGTCAGTCTGAGGTGTGTTGCAGTGATGGCGGACCAATAGGAGAGCGACACATGCTCACTAAGATGCAGTCAGTACGAGGTGGCAGGGCTGACTTATCAGTACGAGGTGGCAGTTGATTGGGCAATCAGAGCGTGGCACGTGGTGGTAATGACGAGCTGATGGCAAATGATTGAGGGAGAATGGAGAGTGTACCTGGACGAGTTTAAGGGCAAATACAGCCCCCTTTGGCTATAAATATGAGCCGAATACACACACAAAAACATTATTAGAGATAGAAAATTAGAATAAATAGAGTAGGATTTATTATTAGTAGGAGTAGTAGTTGTATTAGATTATTGTGGTAGGTTAGCTTATTAATGTAATAGAATATCTTATTTCAAGTGCTTATTGTAATCAACTTTTTAGCTTAATATTATGAATATGAAAATTTTATTTTGAAGACCACTCTATTTCTTTACTCTTCTCTCACTTTTATTTAATTTTTTTTTCTTTTTCTTATCTAATAAGCCTTAAAAGCTTGCCCTTATAGCTTATAGCTTTTTGTGGTTTATTTAGATTTACCTTATTTTGGATAAGCTCTCTTATAGCTTATTCAAATAAGTACTTTTCTTATTTACTCTTTATTTCGAAACCCAGTTCTTTTCTTTAGATCTACTTAGTTTTTACAACTTATTTCAAAAAAATATAAAAAGCTTTTAACTTTATTAGGTTTTCTTTCATAATAAGCTATTCTATAGCTTATTCTCTTAGATCTATTAGGTTTTTATCATAAAGCTTTAAACTTTTAGCTTTTTCTTAGCTTATTTCACTTAAAGTTTAGTACTTTATTACCAATAAGCTTTTCCATAGCTTAGTTGGTTCATATTATTGCTTATTTGTTCTAATCTTTTACAAAGTTTTGATCTTTCTTAGTTTCTCATCATTCTCAACATAAGGCGATGAGCTTAAGGGTTTTATAAGCTAGCTTATTAATAAAGTTTATTGCTTTTTAGTCTTAATAAGCTAATTAGTTAATAAAGTCACAAATTTTATTAACTACTTGGTTATATAAAAGCTTTTTAAGAAGTAAACTTTATAATATGACAAATTTGTAAAATCGGGTGGTTATTTTCGTCTCATCTCTTAGATCCGGTTCTATTTTCTCATCCTTTTCGTTTTTAGTTAAGTAGTTTATATGCATATGTTAGTTATTTTTCTTAATTAATATGCTTAGTGAGTAGATTATTTTATATGCTTATTAAGTGAGTAGTAAATTGAGATAATGTTTTCCTATTTGATAATTGATATGCGTAACGAATAGTTTCTTAATGTTTGCTAAGTGATACGGATAAGTGATTTAAGTGTGGATTAATAAAAAAATGATTGTGATTAATAATTATACAAATTATTTAGATTTGTATTTTTATTATTTGAAGGGCAAAAGCCGAAAAATAATCAAATTACACATCTAGTAATTATTTTCTTTTTAAAGGGTTACTTGCAATAAATATCAACGTTGTGAGTAAATAATCTTGTTTAAAGAATATAATTCATTATAAAACCTTATTCCACACTTAATAAACTTATTATGTCACTTAGCAAACATATTTACCATATACACCTTTTAGATCATTTTTTGAATAGTAAATTTGTTGGATTAATATTTGTTTAAATGATAGTATAATGATTAGTTTTAGATTATTTATTTGCTACTAGTTTTATTATCTTTGCTTTAATATTATTGATGCGTAGGGATTTGCACCAGGCTTTACCTCTCAAGGGATCTCGAGAAGCTTACAATCCCCACCAGGCAGTGTACCTGATCGATGTAGTATAGTATAATGACAAGTACCGGGGGATTGATCGTTCAGCTAGGAATAGTATCGCTAGGATTAGAAAACCTAAAGACTAGGTATAGAGATGAGGGATGATTCTTTTTGTATTTTTTATATTTTATAAAAGCAATTAAAAATCTCGGTTTTGAAGGAGTTGGGCGGAATTAGTTGCTAGTCAACTAACCCAATTACTAAGATGCAGTCAAAATAAAATACTAGAAATGAATATAAACTATATTAAACTACTGGTGTGAGCAATATATGGGAGAATTGTGTTTACTTAGGTTTCACTACTCCCTAGATATCTTTTACAGGTTAATTACTTGTTACAGTTGCGTGGATGACGGATTGTATTCCTTAATACCATTCATGGGGTGGCGTACTTACTTCCCCAATCCTATAAGCGCCTACTTCACTCCTATGTCGAGCCGGCTAAGAAGCTCCTAACATGGGATCACTAGAATTTGCTCATGCATTAAATACAACCAATAAAACCTGGTACACATCGGTTCATGTTTCTTAAAACTTTCAATCATGTTACACAATGGAGATCTGCCAGTTTTAAATCATTCATCCATTACAACTATAAACAAGTAATCAACATATAATTAACATCTAGGTTTCATTACATCTAAGCAAACACATGAAAGATCTAGCCTAACATGTTGAAATCAAGACAAACATAAGATATATTCAAACAACACATAGACATATTGAATGAATTGAAAGAGCACTTATCTTAATTGAACATGAAAGGTTTCAAGGGGTGAAAACTCTTGAAAATACTGTAAAAAACGACCTTGGGTTTATTAGGTTCGACCCTAGTATTCTCCACACAAGTTCCTCTCCTAATGAATAAAAAATAGAAAATTATATATAGATTTTGTGAGGTGACGGCGTCGAGAACTAATGTCTGACGCCTTCATCTCGCCGCCAAATAAATTCTCGGACTGCCTAGATATGGGTTTGACGCCGTCACGTGTACTCCTTATGCAGGCCGTCACAAAGATTACTCTTGACGCCTTCAGGTTTTCACTGGGTCGTCACGGATTTTACTCCTGACGCCGTCACAATTTTCCTCTTGACGCCGTCAGGTACTGTTCTCGGCATGAAAAATTAAGTCTTTGCCGTTTTCTTCACTTTTATGCTCCAAAAACGTCCAAAATGCTTCCTTTTCCAGAATTCATTCCCGAAGTACCTAAAATCACAAAAGGAACGATTTAGGGCAATATTTGATCAAATAAATTCAATTCTGGGCTTAAATGACCCCCTAAAAATGGTTCATTTTTCACCTCATCATATACCCTTACACTTGAGATTTGCTTGTCCTCAAGCAAATGCGCTTTTATTCTAGTCAAAATACAAGTTAGGGGTCATTTAACACTAATATAAAAGTAATTACAACAAATAATCGTTCCACTAAAGACCAAAGACAAGCACGGAGGTCATATACTAGCACCTCACAAATAGTGTTTAGATACTCACATCTCTCGGGTGTAATAAAGTATATATCACAATATGGAAATGGAAAACATCTCTCACTACCTGTCATAGCAAAACAGATTAACATAGGCTTGGGAAATGATCAAACCTCCACCACATGGCGTAAGCACCTAGGATAAACTATCAAAGAGGTCTTTTAAAGGGTTGTAACGTTAGGTGTAGGGATATGGAATACACGGTTTTGTTGGATATAGGCAGCCTTTACTGGTGGCGAGTTAATAATCTTGGTTAATTACATGTACAATATGGCGTTGCTAAGCCAAGACTAGACTCGACTTAAGCTAATAAATGAAAAATAACAAAAACATAAAATAAACATAGAATGAAACGAGATGGTAGTTCGTATGTTTTTTCTCTTTTCTTTTTCTATTTCCTTCTTATTTTTTTTTATTTTTTATTTTTTATTTTTTTTTGCATACACTCTTACCCTACCATCCAAAATAATACATCATAGGGAATGAAAATTCCCCTTACACTTGAATTTTTACATACTTTACAATAAACTAATCTAATGACTCGAATTAAGATAATCAAAACACTTTGAGTACTTTTAAGATTAACGTACATATGGGGGTAATAATATGATGTTCTTCCCCATTACTCCATAAAATAAGTACTTCACCCATGAGTCCCAACCATCCCAAAACAATATGTACAAGGATATGACTCGACTTAGCAACCCTGTAATCAATTAGATAATCAACTAAGGGTTTAACAAATAACAATAATGCACTAAAGATGAGTGCATACACGGAAGGCTAAGGCGATTTGGGTGTACATTTAAGTGGGGTGTAACAAAGTCTTCCTTTAAGTAAGATGCTTAAAGTTAGAAACGAAAAGATAGGCTCGGAGGGGTGTACTAGAGGTTTCGTGTACTAAAAATGAGTACAACGCTAAGGGTGTGGGAAAAATTAATTGACTTAACTAGCCAAGTAATATGACATAAATGGTCAAGTAATTATGTTACGGGTTTAACACAAGGGTGATCCTAATGCCTCTTATCATGTAGTAAATCCTACTACACGAATGTAGTCTCACTAGCGGTCTCGGGATGCATCACTAACGCAAGTTCTAGAATCTAAATGCTACCGGTACACTCATAAGCACTAATAGTAAATGCTTTTCCTATCAAATCTAAAGGCGAACCTCACATATTTGGGTGGAAAATTTTTCTGAATAGTACGGTTTTGTGCTAGTCATACAATCTCCTATCCATGAGACGCTTGCTATGGCTAAAGTTTCACTCCTAAATGTTGTAAAAATTTTAAATTTGGCGCTAAAATTACATTAACAAGTATTTCTCATAGTTTTATTACACATCTACTATCAAACAAACAAACTCAAGTGAAAGTGTATCTGTAAGGTATCATCATTTTACCCTCTCCTTACACTTAGGATGAACATTGTCCCCAATGTTCAAGTAAAGAATGTAAAAGTAAAACAAGTAAAAAGAATGAAATCAAATACTCCCCTGATTCGCTCGGTATGGATAATAAGGTGGCCAGGTTAGATCTTCCTCCAAGAAAATGAATAATCAAAGCATCCCTTCCAGAATATAAATCATCTTCTTGTCATACATAACCTGTAAAATCTGAGAAAACAGACAAGGCAACCTCGCATAAAATCGGCGGCAATCTATATATGCTAATAGATCCTAAAAAGCAAAATAAGATATAATGCTTGTGGAATGATGTTTGCAGATTTCCTGGAGATTATAAAACTAATGATTTAATAAAAACTTTAAGACTTCGTTAGAAAAACAAAACTGGTAAAATTTCCAGAATTTTACACGTGATGCCGTCAAGAGTAAACTCGTGACGCCGTCAGAAGTGATCTGCAGAAATTCTTATGTTAAGTTTCCAGAAAATTTCTGGAAAAAACTTCGTCCTACTTCCTGGAAAATCCTGCAAAACATCATTATGACTCGATACAAGCATTTGATTCTAACAAATACGAATATACATGTTCACTTAATATTGTGGAGAATCATGATCGGTTTTGTTTCTTAAAAACATATTTTGGGTTTCCCCTTACACTTATCTTTTGTAAAATACCTTTGGATGACGTTAAGACTAGGCCAAACAACAAAGTAAAGTATTTTCACTTTTTTAGTTTGAAACATGATCTACCAACAATAAAAATAAAGCATGCATATGGAAGCAAATAACAAACAAACAAAAATAAAAATCACACAAAACATGGGTTGCCTCCCAAGAAGCGCTTTTCTTTATTTACGAGTCTTGTAGCTAGACTCAAGGTCATGGGTTACTACGTGACATGGGTGAGTTCCTCATTGAGGACATCTTTGGGATCCAACTTAGGTTTTAACTTCCTATCGGTTTTCTTAGTACGGTATGACCTTTCAAACTTCTCTCCATCCGGATCATACAAGATCATCTTCATATGCCATGATCCGTCACCTTCCTTAGGTGGCTTGTCCCACCTCCATTTACACTTATCTCCCTCTCTTTTCCACTTGTTCATCTCTATATTAATAGGCATTACGCTTAAGAACTCAATCATCTTCCTAAAGACTAAGTGGTCCTCAAAAGGGTCTAGCTCTTCATCTCTAGCTATGAGTTGTTCCACCGAATGTGTCTTATCGATGAAACCTTTTTCTAGATAGAATGGGCGTTGAGGTCCTATAAAGTTCCTTTCTATCCAAGGTCCATATCTAGATGGTCTCCTATTCATCTCTACCCAATGTGGTGTCGGTTCATCCTCACAATCGTAGCTATGTTTCTTAACATCATATACCGACCAAGTATCGCCCTCACCTACCGCTATCTTAGACTCTTTACAATCTATCATGGTGCTAGCGGTAGCTAAAAATCCTCTTCCTACCAACAATGGGCAAGTAGTGTCACTAACCATGTCTAGGACGTGAAAATCCGCTAAGATAGTTAACTTCCCTACGTGAACAACTACATCCTTAATCATTCCAACCGGGTGGGCAATACTCCCATCCGCTAGACCAATCAATACCACCGTCTCCTCTAACTTTCCTAGCTTGAGAGTGGTGAAAAGGGATAAGGGAATCAAGTTGAGGCTTGACCCTAAATCGGCTAGTGTGTCGAAAGCTTCGAATCTTCCTATCTTACAAGGCAAAACAAATATACCCGGATCATCAAGCTTTTTAGGCAACTTGTTTTGAACGAAGGCGGTCCCATTTTTACCTAGTTTAAACTTCTCATACTTTTCTAGGAGGGCACTATAGTAGGGAGCACGGGCTAAGACATCAATGACGGGACGCTCAATGTGAAGCTCCTTGAATTCATCGTCAAGGTCTTGCGTAAGAGGTGTTTCAACTATGCTTTTGACCGGTTTTAGATCAGGTGTTTTATTCGATTGGTCCTTTTGAAGAATTTGGTTTTGCTTGAAACACGTGCTCGTGGATTTAACCGAGTAGTATTGCGGACAAGAAGTGGGTGACGAAACTGATGATATGGAATTAACGTTTAGTTTCGGGTTCTTGACCGTGTCGCTTGGGAGTGCTCCCATTTCTCGGTCATTTAGAACTTTCAACAATGTGTCAATTTTGGTAGTCATCTCGCTTTACTTTTGTTTGAAATCGGCTTCAAACTTAGATATGCGAGCTTTTAGAGATGCCATAAACTTGGACATCAATCCTTCAAGATTGTTGGTACTACCATAGTTGTTAGAAGGATTGTTGTTGAAAGTACGGTTGGAGGGTGGACCGTTTGGTTGGTAACGATTAGGCGGATTGGAAGAATTGGCTTGATTTTGTTTCCACTTAAGGTTTGGGTGATTTTTCCAAGATGGGTTATAGGAATCACCATAAGGGTTTGGCTCGGGTTTGAAAGTGTACCACTTATCTCCCACTTCGTCGGTACGCGAGGATGCGTAGTCCGCAAAAGCTATTCTGGGGAGTTCCACACAATCACGAGTGTCATGGGGACCACTACATAATTCGCATGAAGAAGTGATTTTGTTCACTTGGCTTGAAGGCTTAGGAGCTTCGTAAGATTTCATGAGAAACTTGACTTGGTCCTCAAGTTCCATGATCCTACGGTCGGGAGTGCTAGAATTGTTTGAAGGCAAAGATATTGCCTTGACCGTTTTGTTCAAATCACAGGGATCATTCCAACTTTCGTTGTCATAGAGAGCAAGATCTTCTATGAGTTCCCATGATTGTTCCGCGGCCGATTGGTCAATGGCTCACCTTGTGGAGAGATCAATATGGTCATAGAAGATTTGGACTTGGAGCCAAAGATCTATGCCATGATGAGGGACTTTTTGGAGTAAGTCCTTGAAACGAGTCCATGCTTCATATAGAGTTTCATTTTGACGTTGTTGGAACATCAAGATGTCATTTCTAAGCTTGGTAGTTCTCCCTGGTGGGAAAAATTGAGCAAGGAAACGAGTTGTGAGATCATCCCATGAGGTGATGGATCCCGCGGGTAAACGCTCAAGCCATTGGCTAGCTTGATCACGTAGAGAGAATTGGAATAGGCATAATTGGGTTGACTCTCTAGTTGTAGCATCAAGGTCTATAGAATCTACGATTTTAAGGAAGTCCTTGAGATGTTGATTAGGATCTTCGGAACGAAGTCCATGGATGCACATCCGCTTTGCACCAACCGGATGGTGTCGGATCGCAAGGGAGACACATTGGCTCCTTGGGTGAGCTCAATGGTGTTTCGATAGCCTTGGTGGCTAGGTCGGGAATACTCTCCTAGGGTTCGAGGCCTAAGAGGTTGGTTAGCTAGTGGTGGGTTTTGTGGGTGGTCTTGTTGTGGTGGGATGAAGGGTTCAAAGATGTTACCATCGTCCATGATGTCAGATGGTGAAGAGTTACGAACAAAAACACGAAGAAATAGATAGACTAAAGAGAACCTACAAAATAAAAATAAAATCCTACTAGAAAGGAATCTAGCAAGTAGACCTGATAAAAAGAAATCCTAACCTAGACAATAACTATTCCCCGGGCTGCGGCGCCAAAAACTTGATGCGTAGGGATTGCACCAGGCTTTACCTCTCAAGGGATCTCGAGAAGCTTACAACCCCCACCAGGCGGTGTACCTGATCGATGTAGTATAGTATAATGACAAGTACCGGGGGATTGATCGTTCAGCTAGGAATAGTGTCGCTAGGATTAGAAAACCTAAAGACTAGGTCTAGAGATGAGGGATGGTTCTTTTGTATTTTTTATATTTTATAAAAGCAATTAAAAATCTCTGTTTTGAAGGAGTTGGGCGGAATTAGTTGCTAGTCTACTAACCCAATTACTAAGATGCAATCAAAATAAAATACTATAAATGAAAATAAACTATATTAAACTAGTGGTGTGTGCAATATATGGGAGAATTGTGTTTACTTAGGTTTCACTACTCCATAGATATCTTTTACAGGTTAATTACTTGTTACAGTTGCGTGGATGACGGATTGTATTCCTTAATACCATTCATGGGGTGGCGTACTTACTTCCCCAATCCTATAAGCGCCTACTTCACTCCTATGTCGAGCCGGCTAAGAAGCTCCTAACATGGGATCACTAGAATTTGCTCATGCATTAAATACAACCAATAAAACCTAGTACACATCGGTTCATGTTTCTTAAGACATTCAAGCATGTTACACAATGGAGATCTGCCAGTTTTCTTAAGCCTAACATTGAAATCATTCATCCATTACAACTATAAACAAGTAATCAACATATAATTAACATCTAGGTTTCATTACATCTAAGAAAACACATGAAAGATCTAGCCTAGCATGTTGAAATCAAGACAAGCATAAGTTATATTCAAACAACACATAGACATATTGAATGAATTGAAAGAGGACTTATCTTAATTGAACATGAAAGGTTTCAAGGGTGAAAACCCTTGAAAATACTGTAAAAAACGACCTAGGGTTTATTAGGTTCGACCCTAGTATTCTCCACACAAGTTCCTCTCCTAATGAATGAAAAATAGAAAAGTATATATAGATTTTGTGAGGTGACGGCGTCAAGAACAAAGGTCTGACGTCGTCATCTCGCCGCCAAATAAATTCCCGGACTGCCTAGATCTGGGTTTGACGCCGTCACGTGTACTCCTTATGCAGGCCGTTACAAAGATTACTCTTGACGCCCTTCTCTTGACGCCTTCAGGTTTTCACTGGGTCGTCACGGATTTTACTCCTAACGCCGTCGCAATTTTCCTCTTGACGCCGTCAGGTACTGTTCTCAGAATGGAAAATTAAGTCTTTTCCGTTTTCTTCACTTTTATGCTCCAAAAACGTCCAAAATGCTTCCTTTTCCAGAATTCATTCCCAAAGTACCTAAAATCACAAAAGGAACGATTTATGCCTATATTTGATCAAATAAATTCAATTCCGGGCTTAAATGACCCCCTAAAAATGGATCATTTTTCGCCTCATCAATTATCATTTTAATTAATCAAATCTATATATTTGCGCGTTTTTAGATTAGATTGCATTTTTGTTTATTTGTGCTTTATGTGCTTAGTTGCTTATTAGTTTATGTTTCATAACTTTAGTCTTAAATTTTCAAAATATTTTTTCCTATTCAAATCACACAATCACGAACCGAACCAGAAGTTCCATTCACACTTCGTTGGGACTTAAACGATCCGAGAAATACATATTTCCTTTGTATTTCTTTAGAAACTATAATTGTACATTCATATCCTCTAATCAATAATATGATCTAATCGTATTTCATATGACCAATACACCACATAACAAAAACAAAAACAAAAACAAAACAAAAAAAAAATCAATAAATAAATAAATTATCTAGCCCATATTTTTCCTAAGCCAAAACCAGCTAATAAAGAAGGTCAAATTTACCTCAGTTTGATCTGATCATTATTGGTGCAGGTGTTATGGGCAGCTCAACTGCATACCACGCAGCAAAATCCGGTCTTAAAACATTACTTCTTGAGCAATTTGACTTGCTACACTATAGAGGTTCCTCGCATGGTGAATCCAGAACTATACGTGCAACTTATCCTAAAGTGTACTATACTCCTATGATCATGATTTGAGAAACTATGGCGTGAAGTGAACTTGATGTTGGATATAATGTTTGACTTGAGATTTATGCAAGTGTTTTTGAGTGTGCGATATTTTATAAACAAAAATGTGTTTTAACTAAAATCAGGAAACGTGCGTGTGACCTGTTTTCGAGCTTTATTCTTGATTAGATATCTCTATATCAAGATAAGGTAAACTAACCATGTTTTGTATTTATAAAATAACCCTCGCAACTAAAAGCATTTACTTTGGCATAGCATACTATTAAAGGGAGACATTCGACTTATTGTTGTGCTTAGACTGTTTAATCATTTTGTCGGGTGAGTTTAAGTTGTGCATCGTAACCGGCTCGTTTCGACTTAAAAAGGTCAAACTTTCTACAAGCTAACATTTTAACCACAAATATAAACTAAACGGTTTTAGAAGCGTGCGAACAAGGGTTAAGACATGTGGATAAATAAACCCGTGGCCGATTATTAGAAAACCAAACAAATTAAATTACTCGAATTTTATACTATCTGCTTATATTGAGGTTAAACACTTCTCAAAACAATATAACTATAAACACTCATAAAATCCCATCAACATCATTTCCTCCACAATGCCAATAGTAGGTATTCCCATAGGTAAATTTTTGCTTTTCTTTTCTTATGCATTGCATGTGATGACTCACTAGACCTACTCACGTATCCTCTCAGGCCAAATATCATTATAACCATAACACAAGAACTCCTAATCTAAGATCACAACAACACCATAATAAGTAATCTATCATCACAACACACTAAACCTACTACAATACCTAATCAAACCCTAATTGAGCCCTATGTGTTTATAAACCCTAATTGCTTATCTAAACTAGTTTGAAAGTGTTCAAGGCTTATGTAGGAGTTACATTAGGAACATTAGGATATCTTAGACTCCCTAAACCTTAGTACAACCCTTTAGAAGCTTAGGTACAAGTCTCTTAAGCACAAAACCCTGAATAGGTCTTACAAGTCCCAAAACTAGGTTAAACCTTCCCAAAAATTCACTATAAGCTACCACCACTTAGTATAAGCCTCCTAAGACTTAATCTCAGTCACTAAGAACCCATAGGAACCTAATCTAGGCACTAAACCTTAAGTTAAACCCTAATCTCTCACTTAGCAAGCTTAGGTCTAAACTAAACCTAAAATAATTAAAACCTAAACATAAGCACCTCAAGCACCTATCCTAGCACCTTGGTCACCCTAATCACACACCCTATGACCTCTCAAGCTAGCACACAAGGTGGTGCATCACCACCTTGTCACCTCCTTATGTCGCGGCACCACCACAACCAAACACCTCCACCCTAGCTTCCATGAGTAATTAGAATAGCTTAGGTTAGTCACTAATAGGAGTCATAAGTCACCTCCCCCCCCCTCTCACCACCACAACACCCCATGCTAACTTATCAAACCAAACGAGCCCTATAAATAGCTCGTACCCCCTCCTTTCAAATCCACACCTTCACTTCTCATCACCTCACATATTCTGGTCCTAGTGGTAGTACAAGAGTCCTAGTAGCCTTAGAAGTTAAGTAGCTAAGCCTTGCATGCTTTTCGAGTTCCATTTTTAACATAGGAAACCCTAGTTCTCACATTAACCCTCCCCTTGACCAAGTAAGCTTCATTTTTTCTTCTAATAGTCTTATTACAGTACTAGCTTAGTATTAGGATGCCTAGGAACCCTTGCTTGAGCTTTGATCATTTTCTTTTAGAACTTTTCATTTTAAAACCCTAATTATAGAATAATTGCTAAAAACATGCTATAATACCTTAACATAAGCTATGAGTTAGTTTAGGCAACTTAGATAAGCTAATATCAGTAAACCATAAGCTAGGAAACTCTTTTGTTTCATAAAAATATAGTTTGCATGGAATTAGGACTAGTTTTGCAAAGTTTTCCATGCATAAGGGTATATATGGTAAATTTCTAAAAATATTAAGTCTATGGACTATTTTTGACATTTCTTAGAAGTATTAAGTATAAGGAACCTTTTTGCAAAGTTACATAACCTTAGGATAAAAGTTATAAAAGTTATAAACTTATAAGGACTAGATTTGCAAATATTATAAAGTCAAGGGTATAAATGGTAAATTCTGAAAACTAATAAGTCTAAGGGTCATTTCTGTCATTTTCATAAAATATATAAGTGCAGGGACTAATTGTGTAAAGTCTAGATAGTTAGAAAACTAAACAACATAAAGTATATAAGTTTAGGGTAGAAAGTGTAAATATGTGAAACTTGAAGGTTATTAAGTAAAGTATTACCTAAAAACACAAAAATCATGACACAATAGTATGGAGCTTCATGTGAGGGGTTTCATTTGGGTATTCGTTTTGACGAGTTTGCTGGGTTTACGAGTTAAAGTGCCCTGGCTCCTCAAACGTATACTACATGACCTCTGAATTATGATGGCTCGATCGGTGTTATATTATAACTAAATCTAAAAATACTTAACTCAATAGTAGGGATCTTCATGTTAGGAGTTATATACTTCTGAATTATGATGGCCCGAACGGTATTATGTTGGCAGCATAATACAATAGTAGGGAGCTTCATGTGAGGAGTTATACTTCTGGATTACGATGGCCCGAACAGTGTTAAGTTATAAACATAGAAACCCTAGGAGTAATTACTTAAGAAACTTAAAACAACTAAGGAACTTAACTACACAAACATACCTACAAAACCCTCAGGACACGTGAGTAAGTCCATCTAGTTTTCGAGTCACTTTTCACTTCAATCACATCATCCCTAAGCCCAGGTGAGTTTTCATGGCCTCACTTTTAAATGCTTTACAAAACCTGTGAGGGGGTTACATGCTTACTCTTTTATTTTAAACCGAATACAAGTCTTTTTCTCTGGTTATTGCACGAGTGTTACTTTCTGCCACCATTACATAACTAAAATTCATGAACCATAATCACTTGCGAGTGAACGCGAGTATAGTTGATAGATCTATTGGAGTTTGACAACTCCCGTTGGTTTGCCTCAGTCGGGCCACCAATAAGTACTATACTTGAAATCTCAGAAGGTTTAACTTTGGCTAGTTAACCTTATCTCCGTCCCATCATGTAAGGGTCTGCAGTGCCCCATGATCTGGACTGTTAACGTGCGGTTTCATGAGCTTAGTGCAATAACACTTTTCACATGATAATTGTATATGTAATACAATTATCAAAAACCTTACATTTTTCCTGGAAGGGTTTAACATCTAACCCTAGGGAAACTTGTATTCACACTATAGCTAAACCTATGACTCTCACTCAACACCTAGTGTTGACTTTATAAGCATGTATCTTAGGTATATAGCTGTTACGGATCTATGGCACAAGGCGGCACTGAACTTAGAGGACTTTCAGCCCCGTTATCATTCAAAAACATAACATTTCACAACTTAGATTCACGGGACCTCTTCTTAATAAAACTCTGATAATTTAATGAATGATAACTCATTTTATAAAAACATCTCTTTTCAAGTCGTTTTCTATTACTATAACTATGATTCCATAAGGTAATACCCCAGATCTAAATCCGTTGCGATCTGTCAAAAATGGGGGTGTTACAATAACGGATTTAATAAGAGTCGATGCAGTTATATTTTGAAATAAGTAATTCAAAAATCCAAAAGTGATACTTTTTTTTCAACTCGACCAAAAGTGATACTTAAACTCATAAGTTTACCTAAATAGGCTTATGTGTAAACACCTGTTGAGCTTCTCTCAAGAATAATCATCTCGGGTCCATTATGTTCCCATATGATGGCACACTCATCCTAACCTACGCTAAGGGTGTAAATGTAACGAATTGAGCCGAACTTTGGCAGAGCTCGACTCTACTCGGTAATATTATGTTCGAATCATGTTTGACTCAATAGCTCGGCTTCATGAGGGATGTTAGGGCTCGGCTCGAGAAAGTTTGAAGTAGGCTCAAGTCTAGCTCGAAAACTTGATTTATTTTTAATGATATGCTTTTTAAATTAACTAAAATTGAAAACTCAGCTCGATATCGACTCAAAAAACTCGATACATATGTATTTAAACTTAGTGTATTCATATACAAGCCCTTAAATATACTCCTTCCGTTCTAAATTTATAGTCCTCATTTTTATTTTAGGATGTCCTAAAATAATAGTCTTCTTCTTTCATTAGCCAATCAAAAGAGTTTAGTTTGTCGGGATGATATTTAGTTTAGTGGATGGGGATGATATTTTTTTAGAAGGAAAATTTTAACTATCTCACAATATTAACACCATAAATCTATCTCACATGTCCTAAGCAGTGCTTGAACCCACAACCATTTGGTTGAGAAGCTTCTCACACAACATAAGATACCATTATGACACAATCCATTTGATGGGTGGGGATGATATTTGATTAGTTGAAAAGTGTAGTAACCCCACTTTTCTTAAACTGTGTATTTTCTGTATGGGATAATAATTTGGAACGGAAGGAGTACGTAATATATAAAAGAAAAAAATACATATGACTAAAAAATTATAAAAGATCGACAATAACTCGAGTCGAGTCTATATAAGCTCGAGCTCAACTCGTTAAACATCTCAAGCTCACTTTACAGGCTCAAGGCTTGACAAAGCTCGATTCGAATGAGCTCGAGTCGAGCTCAAACTCGAATTACTTGAAAAAAGCTCTAATCAAGTTCAAGGTCGAATTACTGAGAAAAAAGTTTTGACTCATTTACACCTCTATTCTCAGGCTACTCATAGTAAGGGGATTCAATCCCGCCATTTTTCCATGCCACCTCAGCTATCACTCTCCAGCGACCTGCAGGCGATTCGGTGACACAGTAAGGGCAACCAAGTTCAAAAAAAAAATAATAACATTTTAAACTACAAACTTAATAATTAAAACATTAATTTCATTAATAATTAAAATAGTATATCGATCGAAGACATAAACTTAAACATCACATGAACATAAACTTAAACTTCAATTATAAGATGGGTGATCCCAGGTTTGAGAGTTGTTAGAGTCGTAACCGTCGTCGTACGCAGAGTAGTTTGCAAACTTCTCTGCTTCTAACTGAGCTTCCAACCTGCTCAGCTCCCGCTCCTTCTCAGAGTTTCAGCCATCATCAGCAGCTGCAACATTTTCCTCAAAACTTAGTTGAAAGTGATCCAGATGAGGTTGCTGTTGTTGTTGCTCAACAACTCTTGGTGCAGATGAACTTGATGCACCTTGCACAAATTGTTGTTGTTGTTCAACCATAGCAGCTTCCACATTTTCTTCAAAACTCCAACGAATCTTGTTTGGTTTTTGGGCATGTATCTGACTCACACAACCACGCAATGTCTCAACGATGGCATGATCTTTGCGAAATTCATTGTACAAAAACTGGTCGATCACAAATTTTCTGTCATTAGAGATGTGATTGCACTCTGTGTATCGTGTTCTCATTCGTTGTTTGAGTGCCTTTGTGAACTCAAACCTATTAATAACTTCGCTAATAGCTTCTTGACGAGTCGTGTCGTTTTTGTCGGCTTGGTTTTTGACCCACTTTGAAGTTGTTCGACGGTATGAGGGAGTTTATTACAAGTCATTTTGAATTGAAAGAAGTGTGAGATTTTGTGAATTGAAGTATGTAATATGTTGTGTTAATATGTGGTATTTATAGTGTGTTAACTTTTTTTCCCAGCTAGTATGTTTGATATTTTTTATTTTTTTTATTTTATTATTATTTTTTTACTTTAAACCGTTGTTAAATGGTTAGAAACTTAAATATACACGCAAATTCAATCGATCGTCCACACGACCAATTTCAAGTTTTGTAGTCCTGCGATCGAATCAACCCAAAATGGGCGATCGAATGAAATCGATCGAATCACTCGGTCGACCCCTTCTTTTGTGAGTAGCCTCAAATCTCTAGTAGTGCGTCATAACAGCGCACATTAATTAGCCCCAACAGATTGGCATTCTTGACACAAGTCAAACACAACAACTTTAAAGATTCATATTATCATTTGTGACCTTTCTTCGTACAGTCGTCACTATGTGTCACGTGTAATTTAACATTAACAAAAACGCCAAAAACACAAACACTAACGTACATATCATATTATCATCTAATCAATAATATGATCTAATAAATCATCTTTCATAAGACCACTACCACACACAGCAAAAACAAAACAAAAAAGAGTTTTTATCTAGCCAATAATTTTCTTAAGCAAAAACCAACTTAAAAAAAAGCATGTCAAGTTTACCTCAGTTTGATTTGATCATCATAGGTGCAGGTGTTATGGGCAGCTCAACTGCATATCATGCAGCAAAACACGGTTTAAAAACGTTACTTCTTGAGCAATTTGACTTGCTACACTATAGAGGTTCCTCACATGGCGAATCCAGAGGTATACGTGCAACTTATCCTGAAGCGTACTATCCTCCTATGGCCATAGAATCCGAGAAACTATGGCGTGAAGCTGAACTTGATGTTGGATATAATGTTTATTTCAAGACAGAACAACTAGACTTAGGCCCGTTTAATAATACTTCATTGTTGGCCATGATCACGAACTGTGAGAAGCAAGGGATTGATCATAAAGTTATGGAAAGTAAAGAGGTAAATCTTAAGTTTGGTGGTAAGGTTAACGTGCGTGAGGGTTGGATCGCGCTTGTGAGTGAAAATGGTGGTGTGTTGAAGCCTACTAAGGCTGTTGCTATGTTCCAGGCGTTAGCAGCTAAGTATGGGGTGGTTGTGAAGGATAAGACGGAGGTAGCTGATGTGGCGGTTGATGAGAAGAAAGGTGGTGTGGTGGTGAGAAGTGGTTCGGGGGAGATGTTTTATGGGAAGAAGTGTGTTGTTACTGCAGGTGCTTGGGTTAGTAAGTTGGTTAGAAATGTGAGTAAAGGAGTGGTGAATTTGCCTATACAAGCCATTGAAACGACTACTTTTTACTGGAGGATAAAAGAGGGGTGTGAGGAGGATTTTACGATTGGGAAAGGTTTTCCGACGTTTGCTAGCTATGCTGAGCCTTATATTTATGGGACGCCTGCTTTGGAGTTTCCTAATTTGATTAAAGTGGCGGTTCATGGTGGTAGGGAATGTGATCCGGATAGTAGAACTTGGAGGCCTGGAGAGATGGTTGTTGAGTATTTGAAGGAGTGGCTTAAGTTGACGTTTGGTGATTGGGTTAAATGGGAGGATGGACCGGTGATGAGTCAGTCGTGCTTGTATTCGATGACACCGGATGAGGATTATGTGATTGATTTCTTGGGAGGTAGGTTTGGTGAGGATGTTGTGGTTGCGGGTGGGTTTTCGGGCCACGGGTTTAAGATGGCTCCTGTTGTTGGGAGGATTTTGGTGGATTTGGTTGTTGGTGGGAAGGCGGCTGCGGTGGAAATGGATGAAGAGATTAAGTGGTTTAAGATTGGACGATTTGAAGGAAACCCAAGAGGAAACATGAAACATTTTGAAGACCAAGGTTCGGCTTAAGTAGGTGGTGTTAATAAGTTTATGCTCAGAATGTAGCATCTGTGAATGATATTATGAATGACGATAATATATGATTTGGTTGTGTCAACCAACAGTAAAATTATCTGGAAGTTAATACGTGATAAATGGGGTTTGGACAAGTGATCCCACGTATGTAATCCCTTGCAGATACTAAAGTTCAAGGAGCGAGTCTCCCATGTAAGCCTACGTGGGCTGACAATCGTACTTGTTGACCTTCTATTCGAATTGATAGACCAATTGCAGGTCGTGAGCCTTTTGCAATTTTTTTGTTACAGGTATCTAGAACTTAAAACTAAAATCTAGGTGTATGAAAACATAAAACTACTCGTGGTCAAATAGTATTCTTCTAAAACATTGATAAAAAATAAGACACTAATCAGCTCTGACAAAACCAACTACATATGTAAACCCTGGGGATTAAATTAATCCCCATTGGCCACGGGAGTGCCAACTAATATGTAAACCCTGGGGATTAAATTAATCCCCCATTGGCCACGGAGGTTCACCTGCGATGACTCCGGGATATCCAAAAATGGTAGTCGCCCTGAGATTAGTCGGCTCGCAATGTCGAGTCGAAAACCCATGTATACCAAAAATAATAAAAATAAAATAAAAAATAATGGTTAGAACATAAGACACAATGAGAGATAATTTTACCTTCATGAACTCCCTAATGTGCTGTTTGACACATAAGATCTATAACTGTGTTCAGTAAGAAACCACGAGTGAGGCCTGAGCGCTCTGGACACCAATTCACACTCTCCGCAAGGTTCCATGATGACGTTAAGGGCGCTGCAGGTGGAACCTACACTTGATAGTTGACACTAAATTAAGAACTGTAAGAGAAAAGGATCAGTAACCCCATATTTGAACAAATAGTTTACCGCAAACTCCATGGTTAATGAAACATAAGATGTGTTGTAGCAACGGCTCACCAATTTCACCTACCAATATGAATAAGGGTACATCGACTTGTAGCTATACTTCGTTGATTATATAGACTTGCAGAACAGCAGAGGACCCATATTTACCATCAACATTTTACACCATATAATCAACAAAAGGCAACAATTATATATCAATTCTAAATGAAACATATCCCAACAATGTACAGCGATGGCTAGGATGTAATTTAGCCTCATTCTCGAAAATTAACAGCGGAGGACTAAAAAAGCATTCAACAATCTGGATAAACATAATTGACAACATCTGATAATCTACTGAAATTAACAAAAGAGCAAAAACCCAAAGATAAACAGTATGTCACTAACATAAGGTTTAAACGAATATAGTAGCTATAGCTCCATCCTGATCTGTCTTCACCTTGGTGAATAAGCATGTACACTCAGGATTACGCATCTTGATCTTTGGAATGATATTCTGTGCACTGTTTGATGCAAATAGGTTCTTGCTAGACATATGCACAACGGTAACATGGAACAAGGCATTTCCAATAATTCCGTTGCATACAAGTGAAATATGGTCTCTTATAGGTTAAAGAAAGTTCCAATGAGTATTAAATGGTTGTCCTCATGTGAGTCACCTTGGTCTCCAATAGTTAGGACCTGCAACAGCGAATAAGATAAGCAATGTACCAACAAGAAGAAAAAGAGCTTAATGAAGATAAGTTTAGGTGGTGGCCTGGTTAAAATCAATATGAATATGCACATGGACTTCTAAACCCTACCATTTAAGTGGGTATCTAGAATTCCCATTTTTATGGGTATTATTCCCGAACCATTACCTCAAACCGACAATACCCAAACACCTATTAAAACCATACCGTTAATCCAAACATTATCAAGTAACTACCCTTAAACCAAACACCACCTTAACACTTAGCTATCTTACATCATAAGCATGCTTGTATGAATCAGTTTATATACAACAGGAGAAAAAAAAAAACAAACAAATCAAGGAATAAGTACCTCTAGATCCCATGGGAACTGGTGCATCTGGGTATGGTCTATGAGGTCCCATTTCTCTATGATTTACAGGTCGTACAGGATAATGCCAGCCGTTATTGGACATTGGCGGCTCATAGGGTGGACCATGATACATATTGGGAGGATACCGTCCTCTGGGGCCATCTGGAAGGCATGGACCTGTAAAAAATATGAAATGACCAAAAACAGTTAAACTGGAAGTACAAGTCATGCAAAACGGTAGTTAATTGAGTATATAAATCATAATTTTTACCAGAGTATGGAGGGGGTGGAAACCTCCAGCTGTCATCATGAGGAGGTACGTGCATTCTATCATGATCACTATGAAAATTCTCTGTGTCTGTACTGTTGACAAAATGAAACCTGCCAGGATAAGAGGGAGGCGGAATATCCCTACTCGACTGATCTGATTGAACATATGAGAACTGAGATGAGGGAGCAGGGTGTGGCGGCCTCAGAGGACCGTTAGCTTGAACAGGTGGTCGCGGGACAGGTAGACTACTGAAAGAGCTAGAACTAGATGGTTCTGGAACTTGCATATCCATACGAGGGTCTCTGCCTTCAACGGAATGGTAATGAGCTGACTGTGAAGTTGACTGCTGTAGATCACCATCACCGTTCTGCATGTAACATATAGAAATTAGGGGCAATTCCATATTTATCCAACATAAACACCATAATGTCATATTTACCCAAAACATGCTAGAAGTACATTGTACATCATGCATTCAAAACTTGTATTTTGGGTATTATATGGCATTTTGATGTTTAGATTGGGTATATATGGAATGAATTGCAAAACCTATCAAGTCACAGTTTATAGTAGAGATGTGAGATGTCAACATATAGAGGGATAACAGGTTAAACATGTAATCTTGGGTACTAATAAAACGGGTTGACGAGTTGATCTGGATCACTTGTGAGATTTAGTGTGAACAGTTGGTTTCAAATAAGATTTAAATAATATATATATATATATATATATATATATATATATATATATATATATATATATATATAAAGAAAAAAAAAATCAGTTATTCCCATAACAAATAGCATTTTGTGTAGAACATTATGGCTGTGTTTGGCAACAAGCGTTTTGGAGCATTTAGGAGCGATAAGCGGTAAGCATTTGCTTGTTTGGCAACACCTCAACAAGCGTTTGAAACATGGCCAACTGCTCCAATCTTAAATGCTTCTAGAAGAAGCGGCAAGCAACAAGCAGTAAGCATTTATTTGTTTTTACACTTTATAATTTAGTTACAGCTACGTTACCAAACACGTTTTTAAACAAACAGCTACTGCTTTGCTACTGCTTACTGCTTATTGTTACTGCTACGTGTAGCCAAACATAGCCTATAGGGGGCTTAATTTTTTTTATTCTATTTTTTAAAAAAAGAGCACACTTTAGGTTATATTTGACCTGTTCGATCCAATTGATCTGTCTTCGTCTAGACATAAAAAGTCAACCCAGTTATAAATAAATGGGTCGAAATTGTTACCACAAAGTAATGAAAAGAAGTTTCAAACTTTACCTGATTAGCTGCATAAGGATTTGCATCAGCAGAGTTTCCCAGGGTGTCTGAGATTGGAGGTGGTACAGGAAGGGAAGCTGGAGGCGGTGGAGGAAGAGAGGCTGGAAGAGGAGGTGGAGGAAGTGAGACTCCAAGAGGTGGAGGAAGTGAGACTCCAGGAGGTGGAGGGTGTGAGACTCCAGGAGGTGGAGGGTGTGAGACTCCAGGAGGTGGAGGAAAAGATGCCGGAGGAGGTGGTGGCGGTGGAAGAGAGACCGGGGGAGGTGGAGGTGGCGGACGGGAGGCCAGAAGGGGTGGAGGAAGGGGCACTAGATGAGGTGGCGGGGGTGGTGGAAGTGAGGTTGGAGGGGGTGGAGGAGGAGAGCTCGGCAATGGAGGAAATGAGGGAGGCATATCTATGGGTAATGGTGGCAAATCTTGTCTGATTTGAAGGTGGGGTGTTCCTGCAGATTTATTGGCACTATCATCAAGAGACGCTATTTCACCTTCCTGAGAAGGAGCCACGTCTTCCATCTCAAGTTCACCATCAACGTCCTCCAAGACATGGGTATGCTTTTCTGCTGGAGGTGTAGGTACCTTATCACGTTCTTCAGAAATTTGAGGATCCCTTTCAGGAGTAACAGCCTCAAATCCCTCTCCATCAGAATCACTTTCTTCTTTTTCATCCTTGAGCATTGTTGGCATGCAGAAGCCAGATAGCTGTATGCTCGAATTACTGGAAGCCAAAAAAAATCCATTAAATACCACTAAATTAATTTGTTTATTTCATAATAATATGCCGAAAGATAGATTACTTAATACCTTCCATATTCATCAACTAGCATGCCCTCGACTTCCCTAATTGGATCATCAAAGGCCCTTTCATTCCTAAAGGGCCGGCGAGAAGAATTACCAATCCGAGAAGACATGTTGTTGAGAGAATCAAGCTCACGAATATGGTGGCGAATCATTGGTTCTGGAAGAATCTTCCTTTCTTGCCACAGCTTCAGAACCTATCCAGCAGTACAAACACTATATCAAGAGATAACATAAATGTTGTATTTGCAGCGTATGCTTGTACCTATCTTCAGTACGATGTTTATCATATTTTGAAATTGAGTAATAACCTAGACAAATTTAGTACTGATATAATAAGATAAGTCAGGGGACCCACAATCACTGTTTATCCTTTTTTAAGGGGCAATTACATCATATATACCCACTAAAACTTGCATATTTGCATATTTCCCCAAAACATGCTTGAACACCATTGTACATTATGCATTAAAAACTTGTATTTTGGGGAAATATGCAAATAAATATTACTAATGTGTTACGTATATTTTTTTGATTAATGCCGTTTGTTGTATGCATTAGAAAATATAAACTTCAGGGGAACCTTCAACCCCTTCGAGATAATACACTAACCAAATCTGACCTTCTCTATATGTAAATGGGTCGAGATTGCCACTTGTTCTATGACATGATATAAACTTATACACTAACAATGGCAACAAAACGGCTCACCATATGATAATGATAAAGAGTAATATATTTAAAATAACAAGACTTACCTTTAAGCACTGCCTTCTATTTTCAAGAGCACTACTGCCTGGAGGAGCAGCAGCCAACAACAATCGTGGTAACACTGCTTGTATTGCTGAAGGATACAACCCACCTACTTCACCTGATACACAAATATCTAGATCATTGAGAATGCACAGGTAGCAAAAACGGTAAAAGACCATATATATTACATTTCTCCAGTTGGAAAAGCAGCAATTGCACATACCTCTGAGCCCTCGAGAACATTGTGCAATAGAGTCCACAAGGAAGAACAAGTCCACTCGTTTATGCAAACTTGTCTCCGCTTCCAAACTACGAGCAATAGTCTCCACCACCTACATTCAAAATAATAAATGCTTGTGTAACTATACCAAAGATGCATACCAACCAATGGATGGGAAACTTGAAGACAACAAAACGAAGATGAGGCATGATAATACAATTAACAATTAAGATGAAGTTTAAAGTACGAATTATTATTGTTCTCTCAGCTATAACTTGCTATACTAAAGGTGATAATGACATTCATCACCAGATCCACAATACCCTTACTCATAATTAACTCAACTGTCCGAACTTAAAATATACATGTACT
Source organism: Artemisia argyi (assembly GCA_030686995.1). NCBI lineage: Eukaryota > Viridiplantae > Streptophyta > Magnoliopsida > Asterales > Asteraceae > Artemisia > Artemisia argyi. The sequence goes on along the minus strand of JARVZY010012403.1, from coordinate 22,091 downwards.
TTCCACCTAACTGAAAACAACTTCACACCTGCACAGAAAATAACCAGAACCCAACGCACGGTGCAGGAAACAGTGACCATAGGTATAAACTGGTTTGCCTAAATGCAAGCCAGAGGTTGCATTTGACATCACAAACAAGAATTGAACTAATAAGATCATCTAGGGCTTATAAAATTAACAGTGCATCATTAAATTGCAAAAACAGATTTACAACTAGCACATGGATAGCAGATCCAAGAACATGATGCATAATATGAGTGGCTTTTCAAAATCTGGCCAAAGAAACTGTAGTTCTGGATCAATAGGATCATAATTAGTTGTTGTTAAGATTTGTGTTTGGAAACTGTCTGATCATTGGCCTTATGGTCAGAGCAATCAGTGTTCAATGTTCAAATTAAGAGCTGCTTCTCATTTACCACAAATTACCAGTCTTATATAACTAGTTTCGTATCGGCTACAACAAAAAAATTCCCTACGGGTAACGCGTAAATACCTATTCACCCTTTCTTTTAACCCACTTTGACGGACTACTAATCTATCAATTCCTCAAATAATCAGAAGCTGTCAGAACACTCAAATTGTTTATCATCTTAAACAGCTACAAATAATAAAAGCATATCCAACACTATCTTGAACATCCCCAATATGTAATGTATGAACATTTAAACAAAATTTCTCGACACTACCCTAAGCAATCCAGTCACACCACATCATAATATTGCAGGAGAACAGAGAGGTAATAAGAAGATAATATTACCTTAACAGCAATACCAAATTTAGCACAATCAATCGCAAGACGGGTAGATCGGTCAATTGTTTTCTTTGTCCGTGTTAGTGCCCCAAGACTGGCTTCAAAGGATGCGAGAGCAGCATTTCCTTCTGATATAATGCTCCAGTTGCCGGTTGGCTTCGGTTTCTCATTCACAGCAGGACTACTACTGTTTTCAGGTAAAGTACTATTATCTGATGCGGATATTTTAAAAACTGTAGTATTTCGTGGAGAGGCTCGTGTACTTGAGTCTAACCCATCAGTCGGGGGAGGAGATTCCCGGGTACCTGACACAGTTTTATGGCTCAAGCTATCTTCAATTACAGATGAATGAGAAGGTTCAGGACCAGGAACAACAGTCTTTAACTCTGCCACGTTCGTTGAAGATGGAAAATCATCAACTTCCATGTTTGCTTTTTTGGTTGCTTGAGAATCTACCAGTCTAAGACAGATGGATCCAACTACGATGTTAATAATGCAACTAGAATAGCAAAAATGTGCAGTAGAAAAAGTAAATCTCAGCACTATCTAGAGGTGGCGCTAATATATATGGATTCAGGTTGTTTAATCTCTCACGGGTCAAATGAGGATCAGAGGGAGACAAACAGGTTGAAAGGCCTGAATCACCAAAGTGTATTATTATTGCATTTTCTTCACTAATTAAACTATTATTGAAGTAATATAATTTTAGCAACCAAATTCAACACCAACTGTTAATAATACAAAATCCGATCTGTATGATAAGACTAGTTTAACCCATTACCTGAGCCCCCCACCCCACCCATAATGCCACCCTCAGCACTATCTTAAAAGAGCATATGCAGATTGATTCAAAAGATGCACATACTTACATTGCATTGTCATTGCAGCTTTTCTGTGGAGAAGACTGCAACAAATTCACATCATGTAAAGCAACTCCATTTTCCAAATTGCTTGATATAGGATCAGAATGCATCTCGGAAACCTCTGAAGGATCTTTTTTGCTACCCTGCTTCAACTCTGATGTTTCAAACTCACATTCATCATTACTCTGTACCATAGAGAAAACAGAAGTATCATTGCATTCGGGGGGACACTCTTTGTCCTCAATAGCATCTGAGGAAGGTTTCGGGCTTTGCGGGACTAAAACTGTTTCGGCAGTTCCATTAGAAGAATGCAACATGACAGAATCTTTACTGTCAGCAATTTCCACTGCCTTTTGTGATGGGCTGCTACTGATTCCAGAAGGTTGACTGCAGGTATTGTCCTTATCAACTATCTGTTTTTCTTCAGCTGGTGGAGCTAATTTGCTGCAAACACCATTGCTGGGAGAGTTCGACTTTTGTACAACAGACTCTTCGGTTTCTTTTGGGGAAAGAGATCCATTAACAATGGTCTTCAAGGCAGATGGTCCTCCAGGAGAAATTGGCTCATCTTCTGCAACATTAGCAGACATAGCTTCCAGAGCACGATGGAGCCGCTTAGACGGTGGTAAAGCAGCTTCACCATCAGCTAAACAGCCAAAATTCTTATTCTTTGTAGCTTCCCATAACGGGGGCTTATTTACCGTACATTTTCTTAATGTAAAAGACGGGTCTGCTACTTCCCTCACCGCCATTGGGTTCCCCTCTGGAGATATAATTTCTGCATCACTTATTATTGTACAGTCCTGCTTTGGTTTATTTGCGGCTTCCGAAGATAATGATGCTCGACCCATTCGAACCCTGGCCCTTTTCACTAGAGGCAGGTGCTCATCACCATTTTCCTTCGAGAAATTTCCATGAGAATTTTCAAAATCAGCATTCTGAGCAGGTTCGGTTTTATTTATCTCAATACCAGAAGTTGATTGCCTGTCTGCTCGATCAGGGAACTCAGTGGTAACAGTGATAGCACGTTTTCTACTTGGCTTTCTTTTCTTCTTGACAATGACAGCTTTATTTTGGAGTTCCAGCCTCTGACTTAACTGCATGTCTCCCTCAGAACATTCCATGGCATTCTCATGTTCCATAACTTTATAACCAGATTGCACACAGTTGACTTCATTAAAGCTCTTGGCATCAGAGTCGCCGGTTACAATTTCAGAACCGTTTTCTTCAGGACTTGCATTTGAACCCATTCCATCAGATGAACTTGGCGATGTCCTGGCCCTTTTGCTCCTCCTTTGAGTCACTTCCCGTGACATACCAGATAAACGATCATTATTCATTACAACGTCTTCAGAAGACACTGTGCGGTTCTGATATATGCAAGAACTCCTAGCCCTTCGAGCAGATGGTACCCTTCCATTAATTGCTGACACCTGAGTACCAGAATGTTTTTTTCTAGAGTATGTGGTTGGCAAAGGTGTTTTTGTGACCGCAGAATTACCGTTATTCCCCTCAGACATTATGTCACCCTTGTGGAGAACATCTTGTGTCGCCAAAGCATCATTAAGTTTTGAAGAAATCGACATTTTTGGGGATGAGTCAGCAGGAGTGAGAGCCTCATCCTTTGACCCAGAACTTGCAACACATTCCTCCGATTTGACACCATTTGTCGAAACCGTTTGACCGAGTGTAATAACACCATCAACTTGTTCCTGTTTTTTTAGCTCCTCATAGCTATCAATAATTTCCCTTGCAGCACGAACAAAGTCAGCACCTTTCCCATGACGTTTTCCCAAAAGAGTGTCTTTCTTCTCCTCTGTAAAAGCCTCGAGATCAGCTGGACTGCAGAACGCTCTGCAAACATAGATATACTTAGTCCATTCAGATAAGCAGGCTACCCTCAAAGAAAAAACAATATGAACAAGCAAACAAAAAGACAATGACAAATCATCAAGTAAAATGGCGCAGGAAACTGTTAAAACCCACCAAACCTCTACATAGAAAGGTGGGATCCTGCATAAACTGACAGAAGTCACAAAGAGAGGTATGTTCCAAAACAAGTGTAGTTTCCTCGCCATGTACAGAAAATAAGGGGGTGTTTATATTAGCTTGTTGAAACTATTACCTAATTATTGTGAGTTGCAGTCACAACTATCAACTATTTATACTTGATACTGCTTCTAATTGTCAAATCAACAGGGCTTAAAAATAAGTGTCGGATAACTCGTTTTGAGTCAATTGCAAAAAAACCAATCATTAAAGCTATATTAAGTTACCTAATTAGCCTTATTCATCATAATTTGAGACTTCCAATCCCATCTTAAACGACACAGCTCCTGTTTTCACACACACACACACACACACACAAAAAAAAAAAAAAAAAAAAAAAAAAAAAAAAAAAAAAAAAAACCTTGCCCTGGTCATTTTATGTCCTAGTTTCCTGAAGTTTATATTTCATTATCATACGTATGTGATTCATTCATGCTAGTCAAAAGTCAAAACCATTATTTGTGTCGCAGTTTGGTACCTTCAGCCATTTACTTTCAAAATGCAAATCCAAGATTAAAGGTTAAATTTCATCATCAAACATACCAGTGGTTCATTCAATCTAGTCAAAACCATTATTTGTCTTGCTGTTTGGTACCTTCAGCCATCTAGTAACTCCCAACTAGGAGTGATCTTAACTTATGGCAACCTAGTGAGTATTAGAGATAGAACAGCGCACCTCCTCATACGATACCCAAAGATGTTTGTAGAACAAAACACCACAAGAATAAAGGCATGGAAATAAGGCAACAAGATGACTACACAATTTTGTGCAAACCAAACAACACCATAATTCAAAAAAGTTAACGCATCTGCCAAGGTAAAAGTGAGTTCTAAGTGCATATGGTGGACTACACTATTTTTGTGTTTTACATATCAAAAATATGTGACACTTCACTTGTAGTAAGCGCCTCAGGAAACATTTGCATCATCTGTTAGACAGGCTTGTGCTAATTGTTTCCCTGGTTTCAGTTTTTTTAAGATCAGATACTCTTTACAGTTACTTCACAGGTAAACAATCTCACTTCAACATATAAGCTTACATTAAGCCTGCGAATTTACGACTGGAATGACTGTAGAATGAGTTCTCTTATAACATGTTTCAAACACGAAGATGCATTTTACCACATTATTCAATTCATCAATTTATAACGACCGACCAAATATATTTTGATCAACACAAAGATAATCGTGTACTTCTTTTGGTGTAAACATAAGCAGCAAATATCCAAATGACTGGGTGCTTATTTAATTCAGTTGTGTGCTTCTATAGATATTAACTTAAATGTGCAATACTTTAAAACTACATACTAACGTTTAAGCCATATATTCACTTTATAACTGATTAGAGCCAGTTGTGGATGCCTGTGGTACATATTACAATAGATAAAGCTCAAAAATCCTGTTCGTAACTGAATGATCCTATAGATAGAATAGCATCATAGATCCTCTATAAAATTTAGCATAGATGCAATATAAAGTTAAAATAATATCATTTCAGTTCATCCATATAAAGTAAATAACTTACAGCAAAAGTAACTTAAGGGATAGAATTTGCAATGTGAGATTTGCACATGTATATGACTCCTATTATCATCTGAAAAATCCTTTGTTTTGTGAAAGAAATAACTCAGCAACAAAAAGATCAGTTATTGCATGCTAGACTTGAAAAAATGTCAATACATAAGAACAAGGTTATCAAGATCGCGATCCTATTTAGGATCGTTTTTGTCTCTGCAAGATCGATATCGTAAGATCGAATCGGGATCGTAAGATCCTACAAAATATAAATTTTTTAGATAGGGGTTGCGGTGTTATATAGTTCCATATAAAATTACATATAAAAGACCAATTTAAGTGAAATTGGATTAAAATTTCATAGTTTAAACATCGTCATAATATAAACAATGCAATACATGCGATTACTTCATGTTTTAGTCACTTGATAAACGATTTAGGCAGAAAAGAAATACGAGACGAGTAAAGTTGGGTCATGTATAAGGGTAAAATTGTGTCAAAATTTGGAAAGTGGGATTCATTTATGTAGAAAGTTTGTTTAATAATAAAAATTAGGCTTTATAGTAGGATCGGGATCGATAGCGATCCTACGATCTAACTAGCAATCTTACGATCTTACTTCGATCCTGCAAGGTTTTCCAATGTATGATCGTAAGATCGCACGATCTTACGATCAAGATCGCGATCTTGATAACCATGCATAAGAATGCTAGGTGGTTAAGTGAGCTTGTACAGCTTCTAATGTTTGTAGCATCAATGATATGTGCAAGCATGTGACCAGCATTGCAACTAGATCCTATTTGAACACATCAAACCTCCAACTTACAGTACAGAATCATTCCTACATGGTCATTTAACACAAGGAGGCATCGTGGTAACACAAACAAAACTCATTCAATACAATGCATTCACTGACTGCCAATAATTTTAGTGATTGCCTTGTATCTCACACAATATCACTTGAGAAAATTTTACAAGTTATATATGGCATTGACTATAGACAGACAGTCTAGCCTCAAGAATTCTTATGGTAATATGGTATACCATTGTTTGATAGATAAACAAAAAGATGAACCTCTATCTAGTGGCTACTCTTAAGCTCTCTTAATATACAATTGCCTGTATTTGTGGATTCAAAGCTAAAAAATATATAATAAAAACCATGTGTGTGCACTGAGAGGAGAGAGACGAGCCAACTTCCGGGACCTAATAATAAACCCTAGAGGACAAAGGCGAACTCAATTGTGAAATTCTAATTATTATATTTTAAACAAAGAAAAAAGGATCCACAATAGCAATGGTACAGACTACTACGAGTCATTAACACAATCTCCGACCCAAAATATAGTTTATCAATATATAAATTACATATTTCAATGTACACATTAAAAATTAGCCATAATATAGTCGCACCTTTTCTTGGACTTTATACATACCCAAAAAAAATTACACTCCATATCTACTGATTACCATCCGACTAGTTTGCATAATGGCATCCCGTGTAATTAAACAATGGCTATAATGAAGTTCATCAACGTAGATTAGAGATGTAAACCTAATAATTAGGCTGATTACTGTTTTGACAACCACCACAGCTAGCTAACTGATTAGCTTGTTACTCTCTCACACTAGTTGGGGGCTTAATTGCGCTAAGATATGTCTTTTACTTATTATTTTGACAACAATGTTAATTTTTATAAAATAGATTAAAATCCAAGGTCCGAATTGTTGTACCAGCTCATATTGATGTAAAAAAAATGCTCTAAATGATGTTTTTGTTGTAGTTTGTTAGATAGACGTTTCCTCTCTATGTTCTCGCAACTACCAAAGCACTGATCGGTCATTACTCTTTCAGCATGGGATTTTTTACTTCACCACTGTGTTGTTGTGCACTATTGTAATACTTGCACTAAACATGATACTAATAATATTATATGATTTGGCATATCTAATAACCAACACCATCGTTTGAGAGTTACTTTGCTTAAATTAATTAAATTTTGTCTAAAAAATAACTGCTGTGAAAGAGCATTACAAATCACAGCTTTGGTAGCTGTCAAGAAAACAAGATAAGCAAATTATATGATAAGCTACAAAGCAAAAATCAGTATGTGCATTCATTAATTTATAACAAAAGTAGGGGTGGAAATGAGCCGAGTCGCTCGTGAAAAACTCGAGATCGGATCGGTAAAAAGCTCGAACAAGCCAAGCCTAAACGAGCTCAAGCCGGAGCTCGAGCATAAGTTGCAACTCGTTTATTAATCAAGCTCGAGCCAGAGCTTTACATACAAAGCTCGTTTGGGCTCGCGAGCCTAAACGGCATTATTATATTTTAAGTATTAAACATATATACGAGCCGAGCTCGAGCTTATTAATGAGCTCAATAAAGATTTATTACAAGCCGAGCTCGAGCTCGAGCCAAGCTTTAACTTTTCATGGCCAAATTGTATAAACGAACCGAGCTCGAGCCGAGCCTAGCCCGAGCCTATATAACATACCACGAGCCAAGCTCGAGCTTAAAATTTAAGGCTCGAAACCAGCCAAGCTTGAGCTCGAGCCTTTTAGAACTTAAACAAGCCAAGCTCGAGCTCTGGCGGGCTCGGGCTCGGCTCGTTTCCACCCCTTACAAAAGTATAAGCTAAGATAGCAACCCAACCTTAGATTTTGATCAAACCACAACCTAAAATATAACATCTTTATATAGCAAGTAAAACAACAGAACTTACTAAACAACAGAGCTTACTACACTACAGCTGAGACCAGATGATGGGACTTGTTCACTAAAAATATCAAATCTTAAGACTGATAATGACCACGAGGAAAGGCAAAAAACTCAACAGCGGCCAGGCTGATCTACTTCAGTCCTATAAATAACCTAAAGTTTCATTTCGGCTTTAGGTGGGCATCATGATAAAACTCTACCCAAGTTTGATAGCTTTAAGATCATCAACATGGTATTTCACTTTTTTTAACAAGTTGTTTGAACACAAGTTAAGCTCTTGTAGGAGTTAGATGATTGAACCTCTCCCCTATAGCGTCTAAATAACAGCTTCAAGTGACAATGACATAAATGTGTAGCATACACATCTCAGCACAATGCTACACATTTGCAAGCGAACGCATAACAAACATCAACATCAACATAAGATTTAATAATCACAAATAAAACGATAAAACTCCAAAAATTCAGAGCGCCCAACCCAAAACTGTACTTACATTTGTTGAGTTCCAAAGAAAAAGACTAGAACTTTCTTCAAGTCAGCCTTGTACCCCCACTCTTCTGGGTTACTAACCTGCAACCATAAATTAGATTAACAATAAGCACAATCTTCTTACTCCCAATCTCCTCCTTAAACAATATAGAATTATATACATCATATAATAAGGCACCAAGTACATCAACATACAGATGATAACTTTACAAAACATACTATGAATCTACTCTGCTATCAATTATTCCATTAGAAAAATAACAATACTTGTTTGTTATTATAACCTATACTACTGCCACTAATACCAACTTTGTTGCAAAGTTTAAATCTTTAGCCTTTTATTTTCAAATTTATCAGAACCATGCACGATCTAATTTTAAAAGTAGCCCTTATCACAACCAAGTTTAAAAGCTAGAAACTAGATGTAAACAGGTACGCTCTTAAACTATTATGCAGATTTCACAAGCTTCTACCCCCAATCTCTATAAAGCAAATCAAAAGACACCAAGAATATCAATTTATAGATAACTCAACAAAGCAAAAATAGCAAAGCTTGTTTCTGAACATCACACTATAACTAACAGTACCAGTTTCGTTACAAATCACAAACTTTCATACTCCCAAGGTCATCCTTTAAAAATAATCACATAGATCAGATTACAAGACACCTATACAAACACATGCTAAATCAAGTGCTCCCCATTATACCATAAAAAAATAGCAAAACTTGATTGTTAACACCGCCTATACTCGTTTTTTCGCAAAGTTAGCATCTTTAGCCTTTTGTTGTCCTATATTATATCAACCACATAACCTTAATCTAAAACTACTTCAAACATAAAACCAATACGCATTTTTTTATCATACCCACATGTTTTCGATCCAAAACTATTCATTTCACAACCAAATATTATATTATACATAGCAATAAGGTGGCGTTTGGATCAGCTTATTTAGCCGGCTTATGGGCTTATTTGACTTTGTAAAACCCGATAAGCTGACGTTTTAGAGCTTATTAACTTTATTAGCTTTATTGGCGTAAGCCAATAAATCTAAAGCCAATATGGTCATAAGCTCCAAAAAGTGAGCTTATCGGGTTTTACAAAGTCAAATAAGGCCATAAGGAGGCTAAATAAGGCGATCCAAAACACGCAACAAATCATAACCAACAACCCTAACAAACTAAGCAGCAATATACCTTAGCAGGCCAAGAAGGATATCCTTTCATTTTGGCTAAAACAAGATCACCTACTTTCCATTTCCGGCACGCCGCAGCCGTAGCGGCCGCTTTATTCACTCCTTTCTTACGGCTCGGCGCCATATAATCCCCACCTCAAAAACTAAAACAATAACCTAACAATTCAAAATCACTAACCTAATCAATCAACCATAACTAACTAACCACCTAGGGTTTCATAACTAACTAACTAATCAAAGGCTAGGGGTAGGTAAAAAAAGATGATTTTTTAACAGCCCGGTCAAAATTAAACGGTGAATTCGTTGAATTCGTTAACAAGACGGTAAATTTCATCAACAAAAAACACGCAGTTACTGTGTGCCACTGTGTGTGTGTGTGTGTGTGATAAAGATGAAACCCTAAAAGAGGTTTTTTTTTTTTTTTTTTGTGTGTGGAAGGAAAAATAAGGATATGAAAATTGGTTTGTTTATTGAAGGGGTGGGGAGTGCTAATGTGCGCTGGGGGCGTAGGTTAGTGTGGAAGGTGCGGGTTTGATAACGTGAGCGGCTGATGTGTATGGATATGGGTGCGAAGAGCACGTGGCTTACCGACTCGTCATCGGTTTTGAATGAATGGTGATGTTCATGGATTTTGGTACAATATGGATTTTGAAAAGGAGGTGATTTGCACACTTAACTTTGTGATTGGGACATTTAATGTACAAACAATTAAAGCATACTGTGAACCTTGTACAAGCATCAAATGCATACAGTGGAGTGTCCCAATCAAAAATTTGAGTGTGCAAATCAATTCCTATTTTGAAATGTTTGTGTGGGCTTTGTGTATGATGGGCTAATAGGCTAAGTTATGAAAACTTTATAAAAAGTCGTGTTTTTTTTTTTTTTACAGTGGTTGAATTTTTTTTTTTTTTTTTTATTATTTTTTTTTTTTTTTTGGCTTTGTGTATGATGGGCTAATGGGCTATTTTTACAATGGGATAAGTTACGTAACAGTTTTTCTCTCTCACCCCACTGTCTCTCTTTGTCAAGTCACTGCCTACCACCAAACACGCACGTACTTCGATGTCGTTGGTCCCTTCGTTGCTGTCACCATGGCATGTGACGATGGTGAGGTTAGGTTATTTTGTCGCCTCAAAATCCTTATATAATGTCGTACGAACGGTCAATGTATAAAAGTGGATTACAGATTTTGCTGCTCAATAAATATATTTTTTGGGCATTATAAGCTTGAGGTAAATAAGGTACTTTTTAACAAAACTTTATTTTTGGGAGTTAAGATTATGGTTTTATTCTTGAAGGTTTAAGGGTTTTTGTGGAACTGTTTATAATAAATTGTCTGTTGGTTTGAGTTAGATCTGAGGGAGTCGTGGGTGTTTAGTGGTTTTGGTGGTTCAAAAATCGTAGTGGCATGAAATTTCTAGTGATTTTATAAATACTCGGTTTTGACATATAACAATTGCGATTAAGTTTGTGTTTAAAATTTGACAAAAATATGACTGATAAGAGTTTCGTGGCATGTGTCAAATAGTGGGTATGTATTGTATTTTGGATTGAACTCAAATGTGTTGGAACTTGGTTTCTGATGGTGGTTTGTATATCTAATTTGGATAGTACTTGATTTGAACCTAGATGTGATGGAATATGTGGTTTCTATTAGTGGTTTGTAAATTTAATTTAATCACTTTGTATGAAAGAAGATTAGCTAAAACTGAATGTGGGTGTCTATTTACACTTATCTTTAACTGAAAAACAAGCTAGAAAAAAAAAAGGCTTATGTTGTATAAGCCGAGTCAAATATTTTTTTTGTATGATTTATTTTCGGTTTAAAAACAATCTGGTTTATTACAAATTAATCGGTCATGGGATGTAACAATTGTTTACACAGCGGGTAATCTATTTATTATGCCTATATGATTATCTCTTGACTAAAAACCATCGCTTTAAAAGTCCATATGATGGTTTCATGTGTAGTGATTTTGTTCTTTAAGGTTTCCCAAGAGTGCCAAATTGTTTATGCGAAAGCCGCTTGACTGGATTTTGTTGGTATTATTGTTTTGCTTTTGATAAAGTCTGCAATTGGTTTTGCAAAAGAAAACCATGCAGGCAATGCAGTTGTAGCCATTGGATTGTTTTAGTGGCAAGCTTAACCCATTGAACAGACGTCGTTTAGTACGTCATTTTCCTAAAACGAAAAAGAAGGTAAGTATCTTTTACATAAACAATCCAACACATCTTGTTCGTTGTTGTCATCAATGGCGTGTGATGATGGTTTACAATATGTTTATTGCATTTTTAAGCAGATTTTATGAGTGCGGACATCCAGTCCACACCTAATGTATAATAGGGTAATGAAAGGCTGTAATGATAGAATATGAATGTGTTCTGTGTGGATTCGAGCAAAGTTGAGATTATATGCATCTTGGCGGGTGATGAGGTGTAATTTCATATGCTTTTAAGGGGTCATTTAACCTCTAAATCCGTACATATTCGATTATTTATTGCCCTAAATCGTTTCTATTTAAGTTTTAGGTACTTGGGAAGCAAATGCTAGAAAATGATGCATTTTGGGCTTAATTGGACGAGAAAACGAAAAAAATGACAACACCTAGAAAACCTGTCACAAAAGGAGTTGTGACGGCGTCACCACTACAACGTGACGTCATCGCTTGAAGATGTTGTGACCACTCAGTGGATCGAGACGACCTCGAAGTGACATTATCAAGGCAATAGTTATGAAGGTTGACGGCTTCACAATCCTTAAGTGACGTTGTCACAACTAAGTCGGTGCAAGATTGAAACCTAGATGACTGCCGGCTAACGGCGTCACAACTTACAAGTGGCGCCGTCACGTTTGTAATCCTATATATATTTTCACATTATTTTCATTATAAGTGTGGAACTTTGTGTGCAACCTTGGAGGACAAGCCCTAGTACAAATTTATTTGAATTTGCCACAACTAATAATGTAAACACATGTTTAATAATAATATCATGGTGATTAAGTTATCACCAATTTATTGATAACGCTCAAATTATACATATTTCTATATGCGTTATCCGTGCTTTTATGTATATATATTGGTGACTAATATGAACTTTCGATACTTAATAGACTATATTTGATATTGTAGGATGTCGTGGAAGTAATAAAAGAAAACGTAAAGAAATGAAGCTAAAACGAAAAAATAAACTCAAGTTAAGATCTCCCGACACCTGTCCACTGTTTTGGCCATAAGTGGAGCATGTGGACTCCGTTTTATCCTCCGTTCGCGGCCACGGAAAGCTAAAAGAATTATCTACAACTCTCATTCTTATGTCAACAGCTGAAAATACCACAAGTACGCCATACTTGGCAATAAGTATGGCGCACTTTACAAGTACGGCGGGTTTTGTAAGTAAGTGCGGAGTACTTCGCTCCTGATCAGCTATAATGCATTAAATTGAGTCCTAGTCCGATCATATACTTTCCCAACTTGATCCCCAAGTGTTCCTAAGCCTATATATACCCCATTTGGCCACAGGAATTTGAAGACCTAGAACATATACTGTTAATACAAATAATGTCAAAAACGTCATTTGCATTAATCGGTCTCTACTAGTTTTGATAATCACAAAATATAAACACACGTTACATAAAACTACGACTAATAAGTTTTAATCGGGAAAACTCGTTTTCGTCATCAACATCACTTAAGGTATGTACAAACTTCTACCAACTTGTGTATGTGATCAAAGGACTTAAAAACTTTACATTTTCATGTCACAAAACATTTTTACAAATGTATTTTTGTAAAACTTAAAGAAATGTTTTATTAAGAAAATGTTTTCAAAATTCAAAACCATAACAGCCATATTTCCCACTTAAAACCGATAACAAAACTTCACCAGATAGTTTTTCACCACATCGGGACAAAAAGAGGAGCGTTTGTCTGGATGGTCCCTTAAATAGGATGGCGGTCCCTTATCGATAAGGGACCGTCCAGCATTTAAGGGACCATCGCCTCTTTCCTGATGCCTATAAATAAAGAACTGTTTTCCTCCAAAAATCATCACCTCTTATGCACCAAAACCTTTTGTATTCTGAAATTCTTTCCAAAACATACTCTTTGATCACATTATCAAGTTCTAGTTGTTTACAAGTGATCACACTCATCTTTCCTCTAAGTGCAAGAGAAGAACATTCGTTGTAATCAAGAAACGAAGTGTTGAAGAAGAGTTTTGCTCATCTCATCTTATTGTTGCGGATCTATCATTACTTTCATTCATTGTTTAGTGCAATGTTGCAAAAATCGTGAATCGGTACTGAGGCGGTCCATGGCCGATTAGCGATTTTTAACCGATTAATCGACCGATTACCTTGTAAATCTCTCCAAGTTCCAGGGCCGATTAGCGATTAATCGGCCGAGTTGGCCGATTTTTGCAACACTGGTTTCATGTATGTAATAGGACTTGAGTGCAAGTCTTATATTGTGTATTGTGTTGTATCGTGCCTTCGTGTTGGTACGAGGTGTGAAGCCACGTGGGCTTTGGTAGATTGGTTCTAGCTAGGATTAGGACTCGACATTCCGCTTAGTGTCGTTAAACTTGGTGTAAGGTTTGTTCCGCCATAAGGGAGGGAGCGTGTTGATATAGTGTTTGTGCAACTCTCGAGTGTTAGACTCGAGGAGTGGAGTAGGGACGAAGGAGTGAGCTTCGTGGCCGAACCACTATAAATCTTCGTGTGCTGGTTTGATCTTTCCTTTCTTTATCTTTACTTGTTTAGTTATCATTGCTTATATTTATTGTTCTGTTGATTTCACGTAAGCTTCGAATCAAACCTTTTTGTAAAACACAATTTGTAAAGTCATTTTTATAAAAACGTGATTAATAACGGTGAAACTATTCAAACCCCCCCCCCCCCCCTTCTAGTTTCTACAATTGGTATAAGAGCTTCGTTGTTCAAGGGTTCTTAAAATATACTGTATTTTAAAACTTGAAACAATCAATGGAATTTGAAAAATATCAACAAGGGCAGTCTATGCAAAGACCACCACTCTTTGAGGCTGATAGTTTTATTTATTGGAAAACTCAATTCGAAACGTATGTGAAATCAAAAGATCTTGATCTTTTGCATGTTATTACAATGGGTGACTTTAACCTATTGAATTTAATCTTGAAACTAAACAAAATGAAGTTGTTCCTTATGATAAACAAAGTGATACTCTTAAAAAGAAATTAGCTAAAAATGATGAAGCAAAAATGGTTATTTACAATGTCTTGCCTAAAAAGGAATTTCAAAGAATTTTTATGTGCAATACGGCTAAAGATATTTGGATAACTTTGTTAGTCACTCATCAAGGTAATAATCAAGTCAAAGACAATAAGATCGATCTTTTGGTTCAACAATATGAACAATTCATCATACCTGAAGATGAATCTATAGATAGTTCATTTGCTAGATTTAACACCATAATCACGAGTTTAAAGCACTCGATGAGGAAATTTCTGTCAAAAGTTGTGTTAGAAAATATCTCAGGCCTTTACATCCGGAGTAGAGAGCAAAGGTCACGGCGATTGAAGAATCCAAAGACTTGGCATCTTTATCATTAGATGAGCTCATTGGTAACTTGAAGGTCCATGAGTTAATCATCAAAAATGATTCTGACATTGTAAATAGTAAGGTGTAAAGAAAATCAATTGCATTAAAAGCTAAAAAGGAATTAAGTGATGATGAAGACTCAAGCTCGGAAAGTGATGACGAAGAGTATGCATTGGCGGTTAGAGATTTCAAGAAATTTTTTAAGCGAAGAGGAAGATTTGTAAGACAACCACGAGAGGAAAAGAAAGCTCCTCAAAAAGCTCGTGAAGATAGATACATCAAAGGTGAGAAGAGATGCTTTGGATGTGGTGATACAAGACACTTAGTTGGAGATTGTCCATACCAAACAAGGGATAAAAACCAAAGGGTATATGTTAGCGGTGCTTGGAGTGATGGCGAAGAAGATGACAAGAATGAGACTTGTCTCATGGCCGGATCTTCAAAAGAGGTACGTACCGAAACCGATTTCCACAATTTTGATATTTGCTCACTAGATTCTTTTGATTTAGATAATGAATATGATAAAATTTGTGAAGTGAGTCGAAAGATAATTGTGAAAAACAAAACTCTAAAATCCACCAAATCTAAATTAGAAAAAGAGATATTGGAATTAAAAGAGATGTTATATAGACTTGAGAAAGGTAAAGAAATCGTTTCGGAATGTAAAACGTGCAAACTTCTTTAAATCGAAAATGAGGAACTCAAAGAGGAAGTCTCAAAATTAAATAAGTTTGAAAAGAGTACTCACTCTCTTAGACAACTAATATGAGTTCAAAAGGCTTCCGACGATAAAACCGGTCTAGGTTATAACTTTTTTGAAGCATCACCTAACATATCAAAACAAACAAAATTTGTGAAATCTCAGTCGGACCTGGCTACTGGAGACGGTCCCTCAAATCCACCCGATGGTCCCTCACCTTTAAGGGACCATCCCATCGATAAAGGACCGTCCCCAGTAAGGAAGACTGTGACTTTACCCGAAGTCACTACAGATCCTGGTTCAAAACAGCCAATAC
This sequence comes from Artemisia argyi, assembly GCA_030686995.1. Classification (NCBI taxonomy): domain Eukaryota; kingdom Viridiplantae; phylum Streptophyta; class Magnoliopsida; order Asterales; family Asteraceae; genus Artemisia; species Artemisia argyi. The sequence continues at coordinate 5,910 of JARVZY010012403.1, read as the reverse complement.
TAGAAAAACCATAAACCCCATTGCTAGTATAGAAGAAGTAAAACAATTCTATAGACCAATACTAAAACCAGGACTAGGTTACAACAAACCAACTATAATATCTACACCTTCATCCCCTAGGAGAACAAATATACCAAATAGACAAACAGGATCAAAAACAACTAAACATAAAAATCATTATAAGAACTACTCCATGAATTGGAAAAGTGATTTCAATCCTATAGGATTCTACACACCATTTCCACACCCTAGACAAATGCAACAAATGTATAAGATGTTTGGCACTAACAACTTTGGACCCATGAGATATTGGGGACCATATATTTGATTTTGTCTGTGTTATCACTAGAAATGCTTGGGAATTGGCCTGGAACCCGACGAATGGATCAAGGATAGCGGATGCACTAATCACATGACGGGTAATCGCAAGCTATTCTCATCATACAATGCTAGTGCTGGAGGTAACATTACTTTTGGTAGTAAGCTCAAGGGTAATATCATCGGCAAAGGTACGATTACTCATAACTCTCTTACTATTACTAATGTAGAACATGTGGATAACCTAGGTTTTAATTTGCTTAGTATTAGTCAAATATGTGATAATGGTTGCAAGGTAATCTTTTCCAAAGACGATAGTGAGATAATTAAGAACGGAAAAGTTATTGCTAAAGGAATTAGAAAAGGTAACCTATACGTTATGAAAATTAGTAACAAACCTAGTGAGAACATACGCTTAGCTACGGTTAATGATAACTCTACTTTATGGCATAGAAGATTAGGACACGCCAACATGCGTCTAATACAATCATTATCTTCTAAGGATCTAGTTAGAAACCTTCCCAAATTTAGGTTCGATCAACACTTTTGTGATGCTTGCAAGGTTGGAAAACAAGCTCACTCCAGTCATAAACCTAAAAACATGATCTCAACAACTAGATGTCTAGAGCTTCTTGACATGGATCTTTTTCAGTCCTTCCCCCATACGGAGTTATGGAGGAAATCTCTACACTCTAGTGATCATAGACGATTACTCTAGGTACACTTGGACTAGGTTTCTTAAAAATAAGACATAAACTTTCGATCAATTCAAAATATTTAGTAGAAAATTCAAAATCAATTAGGATGCAACATAGTCTCCATTAGGACGGACCATGGTAGAGAATTTGACATTGAAGTTCAATTCAGTGCTTATTGTGATGCTAATGGTATTACTCATAATTTCTCGGCTCTACGAACTCCACAATCAAATGGGGTAGTCGAAAGGAAAAATAGAACCCTATAAGAAATGAGTAGAACCATGCTCAATGAGCAATCCATTCCACATAAATTTTGGTGTAATGCCGTAGATACATCCACCTATATCCTAAATAGAATTCTAATTAGTCAAATCATAGGAAAAACCCCTTATGAGATCTTGAAAGGTAGGAAACCTTCTCTAGATTACTTTAGAGTGTTTGGTAGCAAATGCTATATTCTAAACACCAAAGACTATCTCACTAAGTTCGACCCAAAGTCTTACGAAGGTGTATTTCTAGGTTACTCTTAAACTAGTAAAGCCTACATTGTCTTAAACAAGGAAACAATGGTCGTCGAAGAACCACTCAACGTGACGTTCGATGAAAGTCCCCCTCCATCTAAAACATCACCTTTGGTAGATGATGATTCGGATGAAGAAAACGCCATAGTTGAAAACATGAAAAACCTAGACATATCTCAAGAAACCATCGAAATAGGTAAAACTTCAAATGTTAAAGAATCTAAAAGCCACCCTTTAGATAATGTCATAGGAAGCCTAAACCAAAGAACCCTTAGATCACAAGTTCAAAACAATAGCAACTTCTTTTGTTTTGTTTCAATCATTGAACCTAAAAATGTTAATGAAGCATTGAAAGATGAAAGTTGGATCTTCGCAATGCAAGAAGAATTAAACCAATTTAAGTCTAATGATGTTTGGATGTTAGTACCACGACCTAAGAATGTCACAATAATAGGGACTAAGTGGGTATTTAGAAACAAACTAGATGAAAATGGTACAGTATCTAGGAACAAAGCTAGGTTAGTCGCACAAGGCTATAATCAATAAGAAGGAATTGATTATGAAGAAACCTATGTACCCGTAGCTAGACTTGAGTCCATTAGGATATTACTCGCATATGCATGTGCATTAGATTTTAAGTTATTCCAAATGAATGTGAAAAGTGCATTCCTAAACGGTCTCATCAATGAGGAGGTATATGTTGCACAACCTCCAGGATTCATTGACTTCGAGTACCCCGAGCATGTTTATAAACTAAAGAAAACTTTATATGGTTTAAAGCAAGCCCCTAAGGCTTGGTATGATAGGTTGAAAGCTTTTCTTCTTAAACATGAATACTCGATGGGAATGGTAGATAACACTATTTTCACTAAGAAGAAAGATTCAAACATCATAATCGTCCAAATATATGTTGATGACATTATATTTGGTTCAACTTGTCAAGACATGTGTGATGAATTCTCAATAATCATGCATGACGAGTTTGAAATGAGTATGATGGGCGAGCTTAACTTCTTCCTTGGACTACAAATAAAACAATTAGATGATGGAATATTCTTTAATCAATCTAAATATATTAAGGAAATGCTTAAGAAATTTGGACTAGAAGATACTAAACCTATGAAAACCCCAATGGCTACGGACACAAAGCTCACCAAGGATGAAGAGGGTGAATCCGTAGATAGTACTAAGTATAGAGGTATGATAGGAAGTTTATTGTACCTAACGGCAAGTAGGCCGGATATCATGTTTAGTGTCTGCCTTTGTGCTCGCTTTCAAGAAGATCCAAAATCTTCCCACTTAGAAGCGGTTAAACGTATATTCCAATACATTAAAGGCACTATGCACTTAGGATTATGGTATCCTATTTGGACCGGCATAGAAACTATAGTTTACGCCGACTCTGATCATGCGGGAGATTATGTGGATCAAAAAAGTACTAGTGGCATTTGTACCTTCATGGGTTGTTGCTTTACATCTTGGTTCTCCAAGAAACAAACGGCACTAGCTATCTCCACAACCGAAGCCGAATATGTAAGCGCCGGAAAGGCATGCTGATGAGGCAAAAAGTGTACCACTTTTAACGGGTCATTTAAGCCCGAATCGAGATTATTTGATCAAATATTGCCCTAAATCGTTCCTTTGTCATTTTATGTACTTTTGGAGAGAAATCTAGAAAAGGAAGCATTTTGGACGTTTTTGGAGCATAAAAGTGAAGAAAACGACAAAGTCTCAATTTCCTTGCTGAGAACAGTACCTGACGGCGTCAAGGATCTACAAGTGACGGCGTCAAGAGTTACAAAAGAGGTGGATGTGGAACTTATAGCGTGACAGCCCAGAGAGTTTTCAAGCTTATGGCCTGACGGCGTCACCAAGGCCGTCAGGGTCCAAATACTAGTGACGGCCCAGAGTATTTCTACACATGACGGCGTCACAAATGGATCTAGGCAATACGAATTTTATCATGACGGCGAGTTGACGGCGTCACTAGCTAATACATGACGCCGTCAAGATGTAAACTCTATATATAGTTTTCCAATTTTCATTCATTAGTATGCAACTTTGAGGGAATAAACCCTAAGACGAATTTCCAGCTTTTTCAAGGGTTTCAACCTCTTGATTCTTCCATGTTCAATTGAAGATAAGTATTCATTCAAATCATTCAATATGTTTATGTGTTGTGTGATTATATCTTACGCTTGTCTTCTCTTTAACATGCTAGGATAGATTTTCATTGTGTTTGCTTAGATGTAGTGAAACCTAGATGTTGATTATGGGTTGATTGTTTGTTTATAATTGTTACGGATGATTGTATTCGATGTTAGGCTTAAGAAAACTGGCAGACTTCCATTGGTAACTTGCTTGAACGTCTTAAGAAACATGATCGGAGGTGTACTACGATTTTTAATTGTATTTAATGCGTATGATAATTCTAATGATCCCATGTTAGGAGCTTCTAACGGCTTGACATAGGAGTGAAGTAGGATCTTATAGAGTTAGGGAATATTGTACACGGCCCTACGACTAGTATTAAGGAATATGACCCGTCATCCATGCAATTGTAACAAGCTAATCAACCTGTAAAAGATATCTAGGGAGTAATGAAATCTAAGTAAACACAACTTCTCTCATTATTGTTTCCACCACATTAGTATAATAGTTTTATTTTCATTTATTTTATTTTATTTTGATTGCATCTGTAGTTAATTGGGTTAGTTGGCTAGCAACTAATTCCGCCCACTCCTTCAAAACCCAAGATTTTACTTGCTTTCACAAAATATAAAAAATACAAAAAGAATCATCCTTCACCTCTAGACCTAGTTTAGTAGGCTTTTTAATCCTAGCTACACTATTCCTGAGTTGAACGATCAATCCCCCGGTACTTGTCACTAAACTATACTACAACGATCAGGTACACTGCCTGGTGGGGGTTGTAAGCTTCTCGAGATCCCTTGAGAGGTAAAACCTGTTGCGAGGGTGCAATTCCCACGTATCAAGTTTTTGGCGCCGCAGCCCGGGGAATAGTTATTGTCTAGGTTAGGATTTCTTTTTATTAGGTCTACTTGCTAGATTCCTTTCTAGTAAGAATTTTATTTTTATTTTTAGGTTTTCTTTAGTCTATCTTATTTCTTCGTTCCTTTGTTCGTAACCTTTACCATCCGACATCATGGAAGGTGGTAACATCTTTGAACCCATCAACCCACCACAACAAAACCACCCACAAAACCCACCACTAGCAAACCAACCTCCTAGGCCCCGAACTTTAGGAGAGTATTCCTGTCCTAGTTACCAAGGCTATCGAAACACTATTGAGCTCACTCAAGGAGCTAATGTGTCCCCCTTGCGATCCGACACCATCCGGTTGGTGCAAAGCAGATGTGCATTTTATGGACTTCGTTCCGAAGATCCTAATCAACACCTCAAGGATTTCCTTAAAATCGTAGATTCCATAGACCTTTATGTTGTAACTAGAGAGTCGACCCGATTACGCTTATTCCAATTCTCTCTACATGATCAAGCTAGTCAATGGCTTGAACGTTTACCCGCGGGATCCATTGCCTCTTGGGATGATCTCACTACTCGTTTCCTTGCTCAAATTTTCCCACCGGGGAGAACTACCAAGCTTAGAAATGATATCTTGATGTTCCAACAACGTCAAGGTGAAACTCTATATGAAGCATGGACTCGTTTCAAGGACTTACTCCAAAAAGTCCCTCATCATGGCATAGATCTTTGGCTCCAAGTCCAAATCTTCTATGACCATATCGATCTCTCCACAAGGCGAACCATTGACCAATCGGCCAGAGGCAAGCTACGTGATCTAAGTGCGGAAGAATAATGGGAACTCATAGAAGATCTTGCTCTCTATGACAACGAAAGTTGGAATGATCCCCGTGATTTGAACAAAACGGTCAAGGCAATATCTTTGCCTTCGAACAATTCTAGCACTCCTGACCGTAGGATCATGGAACTTGAAGACCAAGTCAAGTGTCTTGTGGAAAACTAGAAGGGGGGGTTGAATAGTTTTACATCCTTTTTTAAATTTATAAAAACAAGTTTGTTTTAAAAACTTTGATTCTAGTTCATGTGATCTCAATACTTGTACTATATGAACAATTATATATATTAACCAACTAACTAAGCTAATATAGTATAGGTAAATAAGTAAGTAATGAAAAGAGTTTGAGAGATCAAACCACAACACAAGGATTTATAGTGGTTCGTCTACAAGGTCACCTTCCTTGTTCCTACTCCACTCCCCGAGTCACCTACTCGAGAGTTTTCTTCACTATGTCAACAAACTCCCTTATGGCGGAGAAAACCTTACACACCAATTTACACACCACAACAACGTCACAACTTGATCACAACTT